>JASVEL010005398.1:0-253758 GCA_032618575.1 Nicotiana noctiflora | reverse complement strand
TAAATCTTTCGATCAGACCAATGAAATTCTTCTAATAAAATAAGGAAAAAGAAAAAGTGAATGACTTTTTTGCAAACCAGTTTGTTGTTCCATCAAAATTTGGTGGACAAAATTAGTACCAGTATGCTATTTAATATTTTGAGCAGACCAATGAAAGCCATGTAATAAAATAAGGAAAAAGGAAAAGTGAAAATGACTTTTCCAAATCAATAATTAAGTGTGATGACATGACCTATTAAAACCTAATTCTATGCTTTCAATCCTTAAAAAAACCTATCCTAGCCCTCATTGATTTGCTTTCGCATTTCGGGTATTTTTTCGAAAAACTTTTAGGTTAAAAAACTGAAAAATTATGAAATTTTTGCCTTAAAATCCATTGAATTGACTTCAGTCAACGTGTTGAGCAAACGGACTCGGATCTGTATTATAACGGTCCGATTGATTCGTATCATAATTTGGGACTTGGACGTATGCCCGAAATCGAATTCGGAAGTTCCTAACTCGAGTTATTGCATTTTGTTGCAATTTGAAAGTTTAACCAATGTTTGGCTTTATTGATATCGATTCCGTATTTTATTTCCAGAACCCAGTATAGGTCCATTACTATATTTATTACTTGTCTTTCAAATGTGATGAGAAACAAAGTTAGTTTGACGTGATTCGGACATCCATTTGTGAAAATAGAAGTTCATGAGTTTTCTTGAAAATTTCCCTTGATTTGATGCCCATTTTGTTGTTCTAGGTGTTATTTTGGCAATTTGATCGCTCGAGCAAATTCGTATGATATTTTTAGACTTGTGTGCATATTCGTTTTAGAGCCCTGAGGGCTTGGGTGAGTTTCAGATAGGCTACACAGTGAATTTTGACTAAGAAACATTCCTGGTGTGCTTCATTTCTAGTGCAGGCCTCAAATCTGGCATTTGCGAGGCCGGGCTTCGCATTTGCGAGCAACTCCTCATATTTGCGAAGAGTAGTTGGGGTACCTCAAGCTCGATTTGCGAACAATACTTCGCACTTGCAATGTGGGGAGTGGGTAGGCTTGGTCACATTTGTGATCAATCTGGTTGCAAATGCGGAAGATCAATGTTCATGTCACGACCCAAACCCTGGTCGTGATGGCGCCCAACACAATGCTAGGCAAGCCCGACCATATTATCCCTTAAACCAGCCAGTTATTAATCAAATTAAACTTAAACAGTAAATGATCATATCAGGTGATAAGCGAAATGTAAAAGCATACAAATTACGGTCCCAACCATATCGTGGTGTCACGAGACTGAGCCTCTACAGAATAACATCCTAATACAAACAAGTCTAGGCAAAAAGAAATTAACAAGATGGTAAAGGAGGAGAAAACAGGCTCTGCGGACGCTGGCAGCTACCTCGTAGTCTCCGCAAGAAGTAGATATGAGCAGGCAACAACAACAACTCAACCGCTCTCGGGCACCTGTGAATCTGCACAAAAAGTGCATGGGAGTGGGGTGAGTATATTTCAACTCAGTGAGTAATAATGATAATCAATAACTGAAAGTAAGAACTCCTGTGCTATCACTAAACAGTTCTAAGGCGACCCTCACAGGTACGTCATCACTGTAGAAAGTACTCTGATCTCCAGTGCTCATCTATCTCTACAAGATCCCATACTGATCAAACCCTCACTCGTACCCCTACGGTGTACGACCATCTCAATATATGATGACACATACCTATGTCTATAATGTATATAAGTATTTAAATAGGTAGTAGGATATGATTAAGTATAATGCTGCGGCGTGCAGCCCGCTCCAATACATATACCGCTGCGGCGCGCAGCCCGCTCCATTTAACATCGACGGCGCTCACTGGTGGTGTATACAGACTTCGGAGGGGCTCACTAGGCCCAAGCGCTATGATACTGCGGCGTTCAGCCAGATCTATACATGTATTACTGCGGCGTGCAGTCCGATCCAATATATATATCTATATATTTATCTATACTGCTGCGGCGCGCAACCCGATCCCATAATATACACCAGCGCTCACTGAGAATGTGTGCAGACTCAGACTCCGAAGGGGCTCCTACAGCCCAAGCGCAATAATACTGCGGCGTGCAGTCCGGTCCACATGTATATTACTATGGCGTGCGGTCCGATCCAATATATATAGTGCTGCAGCGTGCAACCCGATCCAATATAGATATATATAATATCTCACAGTGGGTCCTCGACCCTATCTCCGTCAATATAGACTTGGCCTCTCAGGCCCACTCAGCTAGAACAGGGAATCCCACCCTATCCCAGTCAGTATATACTTGGCCTCTCAGGCCCAATATAATATATCACAGTGGTTCCTTGACCCTGTCTCAGTCAATATAGACTTGGCCTTTCAGGCGCACTCAGCTAGAACATAGAATTCCACCCTAGATAATCTCTCTCAATGTACACATCTAGTACTGGCTCATATTATGCTATACAACTAGAGCTACGGCTAAGTGTATGTTTCCAACACGATATAAGGGTCACCTAGCTCTATAGGTTCCCTAATGCTCTACAGATCGGCACAAGGCCCCAAACATGGCTATCAGCCCAAATGCACAGTTATAAATTTATTATCAGTCAGAACACATAGTATACTATTAGTCGGGAAGGACTAAGTCCGAATCCCCAATCACCATGTCACCATGCCCGTCCGTGTCTCATCTCAATATAGCACTGTGAAGTGCTAGTACGGGGTTTCAAACCCTCAGTACATTGTTTACTACTACCACTCACCTCGAACCGGTAGAAGCTTCAATCCGCCTTGCGCTTGCCTCGCAAATCAATCTCCTCGGATGCCAAATCTGCTCAAAATCATAGAGAATGCATCAATATATGCTAATTTCACGCAATTCATTCGAAATAACCCAAATTGTATCAAAACCCACAAAGTTGACAAAACCCGACTTTTGGTGCGCTTCTCGAAAAATTATAAAAGTTACATATTCGGAACCCTCGTCTCAATACGAGTCTAGGCATATCAAATTTACCAAATTCGGACTCCATTTGCCCGCTCAAATCGGTATTTTTCTACAATTTTAGGCCTAGGGCTTAAACCCACATTTAATCCTCCATTTTCATAGAAATAATCCATGATTTCATGATAAAAGCGTGTAATTAAACCACGAAACTTACCTCCGACAATATCCCGATGATCTCCCAGCTATTTCCCGTCACTTTCTCACTCTAGAGCTCAAAAATGGAGGTTTATGAAATGAAACCCGTATGTGAAATGTTTCTGGTTTTAATTCACTGCCTGGGACTTTTCTTCTATGCGTTCGCGTTCCTTGCCACGCGTTCGCGATGCCCAGCTCCGGATTAACCTTCGCGAATGCGACCTCCCCGAACGCGTTCGCGATGCACTAGCTCCCAGCTGTCTGATTTTCCTTCTACGCGTTCGCGATACCCCTCACGCGAACGCGATGCACACCCTGACAAACCTACGCGAACGCGACATCCTGAACGCGATCGTGAAGCTCAAGAATCCTGGCCTACGCGAACGCGATACCCTGTCTCGCGATCGCGATGCTTGACTCGCATGGCCTTCGCGAACGCGGCCCATGCCACGCGAACGCGAAGGCTTGGATTTTGCCCGGTGATCTGCAATTTTTCTGCAGATTTTTAAGTTCCAAAAATGCCGGATGATGGTCCGGATTCACCCCGAGGCCCCGGGACCCCAACGAAAACCACCAACATACTCCAAAACACGATACGAACTTGTTCCAAGCATAAAAAAACCATCCAAAACATCAAAATCACCAATTACACACGGATTCAAGCCTAAGTTTTCTTCCAAACTTCCGAAATCGACATTCGATCAAAAACCGGACCAAACGACCTCTGAATGACCTGAAATTTTGCAGGCACATCCAAAATCACCTAACGGAGCTACTGCAACTATCGGAATTCCATTCCGACTCCTGGATCAAAATCTCACCTACCATTCGGATTTCGCCAAAATTCAACCTTAGCCAATTCAAGCCTATTTCTACACCGGGCCTCCAAATTCAATTCCGATCGCTCCCCTAAGTCACAAATCACCTTCCGGAACTAACCGAATCATCAGAATCCGATTCCGAGCCCTCTAACTAAATAGTCAACTCCGGGTTGACTTTCCTTATTCAAGTTTCCTTCAAAAAGGCTATATGCCTCATTTTCAACCCAATTCACTCCTAACTCCCCCGACAGGCTCTAACATTGATATAAAAGCATGAAATATGTAATTACAACATAACGGGGTGGTAATTCCCGTGACGACGGGCCGGGTCGTCACATTCTCCCCCCTCTTAAGCAAACGCTCGTCCTCGAGCGGGTCAAGAAACATACCTGAAGTCTCAAACAAGTGAGGATATCGGCTCCGCATCTCCTGCTCGACCTCCCAAGTAGCCTCCTCCACGGGTCGACCTCTCCACTGAACCTTAACTGATGCAATCTCCTTCGACCTCAATTTTTTTACCTGGCGACCCAAAATAGCAATAGGCTCAACATCATATGATAGATCACCATCAAGCTGAATGGTACTGAAGTCTAATACATGAGACGGATCCCCGATGTACTTTCGGAGCATGGACACATGGAATACTGGATGAACGATGGATAAGCTGGGTGGCAAGGCCAACTCATATGCCACCTCTCCAACCCTCCTGAGTATCTCAAAAGGACTAATGTACCTGGGAGTCAACTTCCCTTTCTTCCCGAACCTCATGACACCCTTCATGGGTGAAACCTTCAACAATACCCTATCACCAACCATGAAAGACAACTCTCGAACTCTACGGTCCGCATAACTCTTCTAGCGAGACTGTGCTGTGCGAAGCCTCTCCTGGATCAACTTTGCTCTATCCAGAGCATCCTGTACTAACTCAGTCCCTATCAATCTATCCTCACCAGGCTCAAACCATCCGACGGGAGATCTACACCGTCTGCCATATAATGCCTCGTACAGGGCCATCTGAATACTCGACTGGTAACTGTTGTTGTAGGCGAACTCAGCAAGTGGCAGGAACTCTTCCAACGAACCACCGAAGTCGATCACACAAACTCGCAATATATCTTCCAGAATCTGAATAGTGCGCTCAGACAGTCCGTCTGTCTGGGGGTGAAATGCGGTGCTCAACTCAACCCGCGTACCCATCTTTCGCTGAAATGCTCTCCAAAACTGAGAAGTGAACTGAGTGCCTCTGTCAGATATAATAGACACTAGGACTCCATGCAACCTGACAATCTCCCGAATAAAGATCGCTGCCAACCGCTCCGATGAGTAAGTAGTACTAACTGGGATGAAATGTGCGAACTTAGTCAGTCGATCAACAATCACCCATATAGAATCAAACTTCCTCGCTATCCAAGGGAGCCCAGTAACAAAATCCATGGTGATCCTCTCCCATTTCCACTCGGGAATGACCATACGGTGAAGAACACCGCCTGATCTCTGATGCTCATACTTGACCTGCTGGCAATTGAGGCACTTAGCTACATGCCTAACAATATACATCTTCATTCTCCTCCACCAGTAGTGCTATCTCAAGTCTTGGTACATCTTTGCGGCACTTGGGTGAATAGAGTACCGCGAACTATGTGCCTCCTCAAGTATCAACTCCCGCAAACCATCAACATTGGGCACGCATATACGGCCCTGCATCCTCAGAACACCATCATTGTCGATAGTCACATCTCTAGCATCATTATGCTGCACTCTGTCCTTAAGGACAAGCAAATGTGGGTCATCATACTGTCTCACTAGCCGATTGGCTAGGGCCTGAACAACATAAGCAAATGGCCTCTCCCCAACTGGGATGAAAGCTAGGCTGCCCATACTAACCGCCTTTCGACTCAAGGCATCGGCCACCACATTGGCCTTCCCCGGATGATACAAAATAGTGATGTCATAATCCTTAAGAAACTCCAACCACCTCCGCTGTCTCAAATTAAGGTCCTTCTGTCTGAATAAGTGCTGAAGGCTGCGATGATCCATGAACACCTCACATGAGACACCATACAGGTAATGCCTCCAAATCTTCAAAGCATGAACTATAGCTGCTAGCTCCAAATCATGAACAGGGTAGTTCTTCTCGTAGGGCTTCAACTGAAGAGAAACATAAGCAATGACCCTACCGTCCTGCATCGACACACGACCAATGCCAACTCCCGAGGCATCGCAATATACAGTATAAGGATCTGAAGCTGACAGCAGAATCAAAACTGGTGCTGTGGTCAGTGCTGTCTTGAGCTTCTAAAAGCTCTCCTCGCACTCCTCGGACCATATGAAAGGGACACCCTTCTGAGTCAATCTAGTCAAGGGTGAAGCAATAGAAGAGAATCCCTGAATGAATCGGCGATAATACCGTGCCAATCCCAGAAAGCTACGGATCTAAGTAACTGAGGTCGGTCTGGGCCAACTCTGCACTGCCTCGACCTTCCTCGGATCTACCTGAATACCATCACGGGACACCACGTGTCCTAAGAATGCCACAGACTCAAGCCAGCACTCACATTTGGAGAACTTGGCATACAACTTCTCCTCTCTCAATCTCTGCAACACAATACTCAAGTGCCGAGCATGCTCCTCCTGGCTACAAGATTAGACTAGAATATCATCAATGAATACAATCACAAATGAATCAAGATAGGGCCTGAACACTCTGTTCATCAGATGAATAAATGCTGATGGGGCGTTGGTCAGCCCAAAAGACATCACAAGGAACTCATAGTGACCATATCTGGTCCTGAATGTAGTCTTCATAATGTCAGACTCTCTAATCTTCAGCTGATGGTAGCCTGAACGAAGATCAATCTTCGAGAACACCCTAGCTCCCTGGAGGTGATCAAATAAATCATCAATACGAGGCAGAGGATACTTATTCTTCACTGTAACTTTGTTCAGCTGCCTGTAGTCAATACACATTCTCATAGAGCCATCTTTCTTCTTAACAAACAGGACCGGTGCACCCTACGGTGACACACTCGGCCGAATGAACCCCTTATCTAGGAGTTCCTGGAGCTGCTCCTTCAATTCCTTCAGCTCAGCTGGTGCCATCCGATACAGAGGAATAGAAATAGGCTAAGTGCCTGGCACCAAATCGATCCCAAAATCAATATCCCTATCCGGCGGCATGCCCGACAGGTCTGAGGGAAACACATCAGGAAAATCTCGCACAATGGGAACAGAATCAATACTGGGAGTCTGGGCCTCGACCTCCCGCACAAATGCTAAATAAGAGAGACATCCCTTCCCAACCATTCGTTGGGCCTTGAGGAAAGATATTACCCTACTAGGTACATACTCAGTCGTGCCTCGCCACTCGATCCTCTGAATGCCCGGCATAGCCAAGGTGACTGTCTTAGCATGACAGTCCAGAATAGCATGACACGGAGATAGCCAGTCCATGCCCAATATAACATCAAAATCGATCATGCTGAGAAGCAACAGGTCCACTCGGGTCTCCAGACCCCCAATAGTGACCAAACAGGACCGGTATACGTGGTCCACAACAATAGTATCCCCTACCGGGGTAGATACATGCACTGGCAACGCAAGACACCCTCAGGTTGTGCCCAAATAAGGAGCAAAATATGTAGATACATAAGAATAAGTGGAACGAGGATCGAACAATACTGAGGCATCTCTGTGGTAGACTGAAATAATACATGTAATGACAGCATCAGAAGCAACAGCCTCAGATCAGCATTGAAGAGCATAACATCTAGCCTGTCCACCTGATCGGCCTCCCCTCGAGGGCGACCCCTAGCTACCTGACCCTCACCCCTAGCTGGTGGGGCGGGTGCTAAAGTAGAAGGACCAGATAATGAGGGCTGCCCCCTCTGCTGATAAGATCTGGAAACAAGACGGGGACACTCCCTACGGTGATGCCCAAACTCTCCGCACTCGTAGCAACTCCCGGTGCTGGGTACCGAGACTGATAAGGACCTCTGGCGCTGGAGTGGCCAGCTGATGAACTAGGCCGAGATGAACCCTGAGCGGATGGGGCCTGTGAAGAACTCTGAAGCTGGCATGGCACCGAGAGATGGCTGGCTCTAGTGTGAACCTTGATAACCCTGTCTAGAAGACCACCTACGGCGATCTGAGCGACCCGACTGCGAAGATTTGAAAGAGCAACCTCGGCTCTGCTGACTCTGGCCTCTGGTCGGACTGCCACTGGAACTAGCTAAACCTCGACGATCCGTCTCATCCCGCTCTCTGCGACGATCCGTCTCTATGTCGCGAGCAATATCCACAACATCCTCAAATGTACGGCTCAAAACCCTCTCCCGAGTCATCAGAATACGAATGGGATAAATGAGGCCGTCCACGAAGCGCCCAATCCTCTCTCTGTCGGAATGAACCAACCACGGTGCATATCCGGACAACTCTGTAAACCTGATCTCATACTCTGACACTGACATGTCCCCCTGACAGAGACCCTCAAACTGCCTACGCATCTCCTCTCTCTGAGATCGAGGCACCCATTTCTCCAAGAACATAGTGGAGAACTCCGGCCATGATAGTGGTGCTGCTCCGACTGGCCTGCGGCGCTCATAAGCCTCCCACCAAGCGAAGGCTGGCCCCTGAAACTGGAAGGTAGTGAAAGATACCCCACTGGACTCCAAGATCTCTGCCGTACGAAGCATCCGACGGAACTTATCCAGAAAACCTTGGGCGTCCTCGCCCGGAACACCAGTGAACACTGGAGGAGATAACCTGGTGAAACTCTCGAGACGACGCTGCTCATCGTCTGTCATAGCTGGGACCCTGTCCCCCTGAACCTGATCTGCTGGCTAAACCGGTACCACAGGCTGGACTGGAGGAGCCTCCGGTGTCTGTAAGCCCTGCACTGCTAGCTCTGGAGTGCGTGCGGCGGGGGTCTGATGACCACCCCGGTCCCTGATGCAGCTGCTGCAGTAGTAACTGAAACCGCCTGTGCGAGGCCAGTGTAGACTGCTAGTATCTGAGCCAGGGTCTCCTGTAGACCCGGAATGACAATGGGCACAACTGGTGCCTGATCTGATGCTGCTGGCACCTCTGCAACTGGGGGCTGTGGGTCAGCTGGTACTGCCTCAGCTGCCCTAACTCCGCCACGACCACGGCCGCGTGCTCGGCCCCTAGCAGGTGGTAGTGGTGGTCGTCCTCCACGTCCGAAAGCTCGAGTTCTCTCCATCTGCGAGAGAATAGAATGTCAAAGTTCAGTTCAAATCAAAAGTAATCGCACGACAAGAATTCCACGAATTGAAACATTTTCCAAAAAGGTTTGCAGCCTCCCGAGGATAAGTACAGGCATCCCCGTACCGATCCACGAGACTCTACCAACTGGCTCATGACTCCCGAGACCTGTTAACCTAGGCTCTGATACCAACTTGTCACGACCCAAACCGTGGTCGTGATGGTTCCCAACACAATGATAGGCAAGCCCGACCATATTATCCCTTAAACCAGCCAGTTATTAATCAAATTAAACTTAAACAGTAAATGATCATATCAAGTGATAAGCGAAATGTAAAAGCATACAAATTACGGTCCCAACCATATCGTGGTATCACGAGACTGAGCCTCTACAGAATAACATCCTAATACAAACAAGTCTAGGCAAATAGGAAATCAACAAGATGGTAAAGAAGGAGAAAACAGGCTCTGCGGACGCTGGCAGCTACCTCGTAGTCTCCGCAAGAAGTAGATATGAGCAGGCAGCAACAACAACTCAACCACTCTCGGGCACCTGTGAATCTGCACAAAAAGTGCAGGGGAGTGGGGTGAGTAAATATCAACTCAGTGAGTAATAATGATAATCAATAACTGAAAGTAAGAACTCTTGTGCTATCACTAAACAGTTCTAAGGCAACCCTCACAGGTACGTCATCACTATAGAAAGTACTCTGATATCCAGTGCTCATCTATCTCTACAAGATCCCACACTAATCAAACCCTCACTCGTACCCCTACGGTGTACGGCCATCTCAATATATGAAGACACATACCTATATTTATAATATATATAAGTATTTAAGTAGGTAGTAGGATATGATTAAGTATAATGCTGCGGCGTGCAGCCCGCTCCAATACATATACCGCTGCGGCGCGCAGCTCGCTCCATTTAACGTCGACGGCGCTCACTAGGGGTGTATACAGACTTCGGAGGGGCTCCCAAGGCCCAAGCGCTATGATACTGCGGCGTTCAGCCAGATCTATACATGTATTACTGCGCCGTGCAGTCTGATCCAATTTATATATGTATATATTTATCTATACTGCTGCGGCGCGCAGCCCGATCCCATAATATACACCAGCGCTCACTGAGAATGTGTGCAGACTCAGACTCCGAAGGGGCTCCTACAGCCCAAGCGCAATAATACTGCGACGTGCAGTCCGTCCCACATGCATATTACATGTATATTACTGCGGCGTGCAGTCCGATCCAATATATATACTGCTGCGGCGTGTAGCCCGATCCAATATAGGTATATATATATATAATACCTCATAATGGGTCCTCGACCCTATTCCAGTCAGTATATACTTGGCCTCTCAGGCCCAATATAATATATCACAGTGGGTCCTTGACCCTGTCTCAGTCAATATAGACTTGGCCTTTCAGGCCCAATATAGCATCTCATAGTGGGTCCTTGACCCTATCTCATCTCAATGGGTATAGACTTGGCCTTTCAGGCCCACTCAGCTAGAACAGGGAATTCCACCCTAGATAATCTCTCTCAATGTACACATCTAGTACGGGCTCATATTTATGCTATACAGCTAGAGCTACGGCTAAGTGTATGTTTCCAACATGATATAAGGGTCACTTAGCTCTATTGATTCCCTAATGCTCTACAGATCGGCACAAGGCCCCAAACATGGCTATTAGCCCAATTGTACTGTTATAATCCACAATAAACTATCAGTCGGGAAGGACCAAGTCCGAACCCTCAATCACAATGTCACCACGCCCGTCACAAGACGCGCATCTCATCTCTACTGTAAAGTGCTAGTACGGGGTTTCAAACCCTGAGTACATTGTTTACTACTACCACTCACCTCGAACCGGTAGGAGCTTCAGTCCGCTTGCGCTTGCCTCGCAAATCAATCTCCTCGGATGCCAAATCTGCTCAAAATCATAGGGAATGCATCAATATATGCTAATTTCACGCAATTCATTCGAAATAACCCAAATTGTATCAAAATCAACAAAGTTGACAAAACTCGAATTTTGGTGCGCTTCTCGAAAAATTATAAAATTTACATATTCGGAACCCTCGTCTCAATACGAGTCTAGGCATATCAAATTTACCAAATTCGGACTCTATTTGCCCGCTCAAATCGGTATTTTTCTACAATTTTAGGCCTAGGGCTTAAACCCACATTTAATCCTCCATTTTCATAGAAATAATCCATGATTTCATGATAAAAGCGTGTAATTAAACCACGAAACTTACCTCCAACAATATCCCGATGATCTCCCAGCTATTTCCCGTCACTTTCTCACTCTAGAGCTCAAAAATGGGGGTTTATGAAATGAAACCCGTATGTGAAATGTTTCTGGTTTTAATTCACTGCCTGGGACTTTTCTTCTATGCGTTCGCGTTCCTTGCCACGCGTTCGCGATGCCCAGCTCCGGATTAACCTTCGCGAACGCGACCTCCCCCAACATGTTCGCGATGCACTAGCTCCCAGCCGTCTGATTTTCCTTCTACGCGTTCGCGATACCCCTCACGCGAACGCGATGCACACCCTGACAAACCTACGCGAACGCGACATCCTGAACGCGATCGCGAAGCTCAAGAATCCTGGCCTACGCAAACACGATACCCTGTCTCGTGATCGCGATGCTTGACTCGCCTGGCCTTCGCGAACGCGGCCAATGCCACGCGAACGCGAAGGCTTGGATTTTGCCCAGTGATCTGCAATTTTTCTGCAGATTTTTAAGCTCCAAAGTGCCGGATGATGGTCCGGATTCACCCCGAGGCCCCCGGGACCCCAACGAAAACCACCAACATACTCCAAAACACGATACGAACTTGTTCCAAGCATAAAAAAACCATCCAAAACATCAAAATCACCAATTACACACGGATTCAAGCCTAAGTTTTCTTCCAAACTTCCGAAATCGACATTCGATCAAAAACCCGACCAAACGACCTCCGAATGACCTGAAATTTTGCAGGCACATCCAAAATCACCTAACGGAGCTACTGCAACTATCAGAATTCCATTCCGACTCCCGGATCAAAATCTCACCTACCGTTCGGATTTCGCCAAAACTCAACCTTAGCCAATTCAAGCCTATTTCTACACCGAACCTCCAAATTCAATTCCGATTGTTCCCCTAAGTCACAAATCACTTCCCGGAACCAACCGAATCATCAGAATCCGATTCCGAGTCCTCTAACTAAATAGTCAACTACATGTTGACTTTCCTTATTCAAGTTTCCTTCAAAAAGGCTATATGCCTCATTTTCAACCCAATTCACTCCTAACTCCCCTGATAGGCTCTAACATTGATATAAAATCATCATCTGTGACTGATCAAATAGTTGAGAAATGCGATTTTTGTTCATTCTTCAATTTTTAAAATGAGAAAACCCTAGTGGTATTTTTTCTAGAGAACTTTTCTTTCTCAAATCATTGGTAAGGGATTCTAATCTATCCTTTCAACCTTACATTACATTTCGAGATTTCAACCTGGTGTTTTCATGGTGGAGATTGGAGATTAGGCAGAATACGAGATTTTTGTAAAATTGGAATTTAGACAAAAAATTTTGGTCAGATTCCAAAAAAAATTATATAACTGAGCTCGGAGGTGAATAGGTAATCGAGCTTTGGTTTGAATTTTGGGTTTGGATCAAGCGAGCCCGGGAGTTAACTTTTCTAATACTGACCTTAATTGAATCCTTTGCAATCGTAGGTAGTTCCTAAGGCTTAATTTGAATCGTTTGGTTAGCAATTTGCTAGATTCTATTAGTTCGGAGACTTGTTTGAAAGACAAAGTGTGGTTGAGCTTTGAGTGTACCTTTGGAGTGAGGTACGTGTAGTGGTTAACCTTGACTTGAGGGATTAGAGTTTATTTGTCTATGTGCACTACAACAAATTTGATTATCAGTGACAAATTATTTTGTCACCTAAAATTCATATTTTGTCACAAAAGACCTATTATGACAAAAAACGTTTTGTCAATCTTTCGTCCCTAAATCACCGTCACTAATAATATACGTAGACAACTTTATGTTTCGTCGCTAAATAGTGTTATATTAACTACAAAATCCTTTTTCGTCCCCAAAGTGATAGTATTTATGACGAATTTGTTCGTCATAAAAAATACAAGGAATTCGTAGTTAAAAGTGCACCTTCGTCACTAAAAAGGTCATTAATGCCGACGAAATTACTTTGTCACTAATCATTTAGTTTCATTAGTGACGACATTACTAGTCTCTAAAGTTATATATATTTCGTAGATGAATAATCACAATTCTATCACTAAAGAATTCCTTTATAGGCAAATATTTTGTCCCTAAATGTATAAATTGGTGACATTTACTTTTATAAATAAGATTTACAATTTTGTAGTTAAAACTATCATCTCATTAATAAAATATAATTTTACCAACAAAACATAAATCGTCATGATTAGTGACAATTACAATTCTCAAAAAATACAAAGATAATTTAATAGTCAAAAAATATTGTATTACTGATGACGCAATTTGGGATAGACTATATTTTGTCAGATTACAATGAACTAATTTGTGTACTATCAGCAATAATAAACCACCGCTTCAAGAAACTCACTAGCAAAAAAATTCTACAAAAGCGGATGTAATATATATAGTATCAATAATAATAAAAATCACAATTATAATGAAGAGAGTTTTTTCCAATTAAAGTGACAGTCGAAACAGAATTATTTATCAGATTCAGAGTCGCCACTTGGGATAATTTATGGTGTCTTAAGTCAACAACAACAACAACAACAACCCAGTATATTCCCACAAGGTGGGGTCTGGGGAGGGTAATATGTAGACAGGCCTTACCTCTACCCGAGAGGGCGGAGAGGCTGTTTCCAATCGACCCTCGGCGCATGGAAAAGAAAGGCAAACAAACAAAACAAAACAAAAAACCGCATTACTAATTCCAACATACAACGCATAAAAATTATCTAAACATAAGAGACATATGTACCATAAATAAGCAGGCATGCAATGATATTAAAACATCAACTACCAGAAATGACTACCATAAGAGAACACACACTAATCCTCTATGGCGGCCCTACCACGCCTCACCCACCCCGGGGAAGGAGTACGAAAAATCTAGAAGCACCTATCCTACAACCCTGATACTAGACCTCCAAACTTTCCTATCAAGGGTCATGTCCTCGGAAATACACATCCTGGCTATGTCCTGTCTAATTACCTCTCCCCAGTATCTCTTAGGCCTCCCTCTGCCTTGCCTCACACATACCACCGCTAGCCGCTCACAACTCCTTACCGGGGTATCAAGGCTTCTCCTCCGCACATGCCCGAACCACTAAAGCCTCGCCTCATGCATCTTCTCATCCACTGGGGCCACCCCCACCTTCTCCCGAATAACTTCGTTCCTAATCTTATCTAACCTGGTGAGCCCGCACATCCACCTAAGCATCCTCATCTCCGCAACCATCATCCTCTCAACATGAGATTTCTTCACCGGCCAACACTCCGTCCCATACAGCATGGCAGGTCTAACCACAGCTCTATAAAACTTCCCCTTGAGTTTCTGTGGCACTTTTTTATCACACAACACTCCTGATGCAAGCCTCCACTTCGACCACCCCGCCGCTATATGGTGGGTGACCTCCCCGTCGCCCTGGATCACCGATCCAAGGTATTTGAAACTATCCTTCTTGGCTATGGCCTGAGACCCAATCATCACGCTCCCTCCCACTTCGCTCGGCTCAGCGCTAAACTTGCACTCCAAATATTTTGTCTTAGACCTGCTTAGTTTGAACCCCTTAGACTCGAGAGTCTGTCTCCATACCTCTAGTCTCCTGTTAGCACCGACCCTCGTCTCATCTATCAGGACTATGTCGTCAGCAAAAAGCATACACCAAGGTACATCCCCTTGAATATGCCGTGTCAAAGCATCCATCACCAAGGCAAACAAGAGGGGGCTAAGCGCGGATCCTCGACGGAGCCCCATAACCACCGAAAAATGGTCTGAGTCGCCGCCCACTGTCCTGACCCTGGACTTAGCTCCATCGTACATGTCCTTGATTACTCTGATGTAGGCTTCCGGCACACTCTTAGCCTCCATGCACCTCCATAGTACCTCCCTAGGGACCTTGTCATACGCCTTCTCCAAGTCGATAAACACCATGTGCAGGTCCTTCTTCATATCCCTGAACTGTTCCACCAATCGAGGAAAGATTTGACTTTGTTTATGTCTGCAAATACAGAAATCCATGTAAGAAATTCTGTTAATCCGGAAGAAAGTGTTAGGCATTCCCGGATTCCGTGGTGTCAGCACGGTTGCTTTGATCATACTTGGCTTATAAAATTATCTAATTACTCAATGCATTTACCTCTTTCATCGTTTTTAATTACGAAAATTATCTTGAAACGGATTACGCATGCGTATACCCGCTTTCTTTGGCGTGTCAAAAATTATGTCACGTGAACGTATCCACAATTAACAAAACTTTTTTATTATTAAGAAAGTTTGGCCAAAGTAGCGCGAACGCATACTACGGTTTGGTTTCTAAAATTGTAATTATGTTACGCGAATATATGCATAATTAATGTTGTATTGTGGCCCGGTTCCGGACCGGGCCCAGACCGGGACCGCGGTCCTGGCGGGCCGGTCTTGGTGTGCCGGGCCCATATGGTCTTTAAGGCCCGTGGCGGGCCGGTTCCAACCTTCGAGCCCACGAGATCGAGACCGTAAAGAACCGGGATCGGGTAGCGGTCCTGGGCTAGTCCTGGCGGGCCTGGCGGTCCTGGACCCGTCCCAACGGTCAAATTTTCAGAAATAGCCATTGGGCTACCAATTTGACTGTTTGGCACTTGCAAAAATAGCCAAATGGCCCCCAAACTTTAATATAACCCCAAACGTTATATAATTGCACTTTTTCCCAATTCTCAACTATAAATACCCCCTAATTCTTTCATTTTTACTCACATATTCGTCAATCTATCTCAATCTCTCTCAATCTATATCCAATTTCTCTTATATAATTGCTTATATTATTATTCCAATTTTGTGAAATTTTGTGAAGTTGGTGAACTGAAGTATTCAAGTCTTCAAGTCTTCAACGATTTTCAATTTTCAATTTTGAAGAAGTTGTTCGGCAATTCTGTAAACTCGTTCCAACTCTTAATTTTTAAGAATATATTTTGTGTGCTTTAGTTTGCATAATTATAATTAATATGGCATTTTCTTTGAAAAAATGTTTAGTGGTAAGGAAAAAGCTAAAATGGGTGAAAGTAGTCGTCAACCAACTACCCTCCCCCCGAGTCCCCGACCTACTCGTCCTGGTGGTCCAATTATTCTTGATAGTGATAATCCTTGTTTTCAATTTACAGATTCTGAATTTTACCACAATATTACACGAGAAGATCAATTAGATAACGAAATTATGACTGCTCTTTATCCTAATTTAAAAGTTCACAGGCAACTGGATTATGATGAAACCCAACATGATTTTGATGAAACCCAACAAGATTTTGATGAAACCCAACCGGATTTAGATGATACACATACTAGTCCGGCTAATAACCCAATTGATACACTGTCACACCTCTTTTTTTACGGCGCTAACCCGCGAGGGCGCAAGGTAAAGGTAGTTTTTTCAATTAAAGGACAATCAAAACGGGATTCATTTATTAAGAGATTCAGAGTCGCCACTTAGGAGATTTATGGTGTCCCAAGTCACCGGTTTGAAACCCGTATTGAGGAAAGGTTTGACTCTATTTAACAGTCCGCGAACCAGAAATCCGGATAAGGAATTCTGTTAACCCGGGAGAAGGTGTTAGGCATTCCCGAGTTCCGTGGTTGTAGCACGATCGCTCAACTGTCACATTTGGCTTAATTATCGGACTTTATAACATGCTTCAACTTATGTGCAAATTTTAACTTTCAACCGCTTTTGATTATTATTTACAAGAATTGCAACATCGTGAAAATGTATTTCGGATCACATCGTACCAGTACGTCTGTGACCTTTTACGCATTTTGACTTCGTTGAGATTTGGATTTGGGTCACATAAATGTGCACCCGTATTTGGGAAAGTAATTTTATTAAAGTCGTACCTAAAGAGTCTATCATGTTGTTAACTTTGAGAAAGACCGTGGAATTTACTAAACAGCCTATCCCGAAGCCTAAGTATTTCTAATATATACATTCATGAGGTCCGCGTAGTTTGTGCTTTTTATTTGGCAAGGCTCATCTCATTTTATTAAAGGCAAAACTAAAAGCAACTATGATTTTTTCTATTTATGACTCTAAGAATATAGAAAGGGAACCTAGTTAATTAATATACTTAAAAAGGACCGAATCTTATTATTCTATCTTAAATCAATTAGGTCCAAAGTAAATAAAGATCCAAACAATTTTAATGATTTATCTTAAAACAAACCAATCATATATACAAGGGCAGATTATTATTGGGCCTGTGATGGTGAATTCGGGCCTGAGGCATGACAGAGCTGGAACGAGTATCTCTACCTAAAGCTGAAGATGAACGTTCCTGGCATTCGAACCCATTAAATCAAAGTCCTAATTCCAATTCATGGATCCAATTATATGAGCAAACGCACTTAACTACATACAATTATCCATTATACTTAGCTATGGGTAATTACATAGGCATGTTAACGCAGATTTATTATAGTTGTAGATGCCCCAATTCATGTTTCAACATACAATTTAGGTAGCCTCTAATTACAGTTCTAATTAGTAAACCCGTTTTTTTTGTCACTCAAACTATTTTTCGTGTTTTCCCTAATGCCTATATCATGGTCATAGGTAATTGTTTTTTTTTGTTTTGAAATGAACTCAAATGGAAGCATTTGTAACAAGTAGTGAATCAATGTTTATTAAAAAAACATGTAGCCTAAATCACATCCCAATTTTAACACGAGCACACCTATTCGAAGGCCTAGTTACATACGAGGACCTGAAAATGTGCCCATGCCTTGTCCACTACTGATAATTCAATTAATTATGGGATACAATTACCTTAGGCCAAATAACAGTCCAAAATCCAATCTACTTAAGTGATTCAAGTCCTCAGAACTAAACACAAAACACGAAAATAGTTTCACATTACATAAATCCATTTTTTATCTCACAGTTCCCAAGTTAAAAAAAATAGTCCTACACAGTCTAAGGTTCATATACAACAGTCCAATGATCTATGAAGTCCTAGTTAATACATCACAAAGCTATGTAAACAATTTAAATGAATCAGGGCTCAAATCTAAGACTTAATAAACAAAATGTTCTACATATTACAACTTCAAACAGATTCACATATGCTGATCCATTCCACAAATTCACTTGAGTCTAACGACATACCTGAGTAATAAGAAGAAATAAGAAGGTAATAAGGTTCAATAAATGGAATAAGCAGCAACAACAAAACAGCACCAGCAAAACCACTTTCAAACCGTCAAATGATACACAACAGCTTAGAGAAATCTCAATCGGACAACAAATACCACAACCCCCAAATTAAACTTCTAACCCAAGTTCAGTCTATTTTTGTACCCCAGATGGATCAACAGAATGTTTCAAGACATGTAAAACATCATAAATCAAATCAAAGAAAACAAAATTCAATGGAACAATAGTCTTTTTCAGTATTTTTCTCTATCCCCTTAAAAACTCTCCAATTCTCTTCTGTTTTTGCCTCTCGACTCTCAATTTCAGACCTCTTTTTCTCTTATTCTCTATGTTTTTTAAAACTCTCTGCCTATCTCAGATCGCCTTTATTCTCCCCCAAACTCTTAAACTCCTATCCTCCTTAAAACTCTCCAATTCTATTTTACAAATCTCTGCTTATCTCAGACTGCCCTCTTTTAGTTCTATTTTCTTTTATTTTTTTATAGACAAAGCAAAACCTTTTTGAAATTCATCAGTTCACTTTTCCAGCTTGTTATTCCCTTAGCACATGTCCCTTTTAACCTTTTATCAATCCCCCTATGTGTGTTCTGATTTTCCAGCTCTTAAGAGCACTTAATGAATTAACAATTCAATCCCTGACCATTATATTCCCTGACAACCCACTATTATTAAACAACACATTAGTTTAGTAGTCTGTAGTACTTATTTTCAGACCAACAAGTTTAAACTATCCTCAGGCCTTACACTCCACTGATCAAAACCATATTTTCTCTAAAACTACTACCCTGAAACTAATCCCCTTTCACTCCACAACATCTATAACCAATTCATCCTAAGTTTTAACACTTATTTCAGTTTTAGATCAAATCACAGAAGGGGGTGTTGAATTAACTGCAGTTCGAATAATAGAAGCCAACAATTCGTGTTCTTTTGGATTCTATCAGTTTTTCAAGTGAATTATGTAGACGACCTTTAATTAATTGACCATACAAGCTATAATAGACAACAAACCCACAGTAAACAAACATGCCACCAAATGAATTCAGTGGCTTTGGGCAAAACAGGGAACCAAAGCGAACTAACTACTCGATGATGTTAATCGAATCGAATATATAGTCTTTAACACATACAATTAACAACAAACATAGAAAGTTGACCAAATAAAAAGGTCTTATGGAGATGGGCAGAACAATTGATACAAAAATTGAAAAATCAATTAAAACTAAACTAAACACAGAAACAGATACTAATAGAACAGAAATAAAACATAGGGAAAGGAAAAATACCTCAGAGAAACTCAAGAACTAAGCGACCCAGATTCGAACTCATATTTGAACACTTTTAAGGTCGAACAGACCTTAATCGAGCGTTCTTAACTAAGAACACTTCGACTAAGGTCAATTAGACCCCAAGTCTTTATTTAATTTGGACAGAATCCACGGTTTGGAATTTCTAGGTTTTTTATGTTCAATTTGGGGCTCGACCAGTTCCGACCAGATTCGAGCCGGACCAACTTTGGTATGGGTACGAGGGAGGTCGGGGGAACGTTTGGTGTGAGTTTGGGGTGGTTTGGCGGAGGTTGGTGTTTAACTCGAATCTTCGATTGAAGATTCGAGGAGATTTGTTTTATATTCGTGATAAACGGAGTAGGCATTTAGAATGGGGAGGTTCCAGGGAATCCGAGGTGTGAAATTAAAGGGGTTTGGCCTATCGGAACCGCCGTGAGGTGATTTTTGGCAGGCGGAGAACGGAGGCTTTACGGCAGCGTTACATCGTCTGTTTTAGAGATGGAGAAATGACCTAGGGATGAAATGCATGCGGGGGTCGGGGATGGGATTTTGGTGAATTGAAATGGTTCTCTTAATCTGAGCCGTTAGATTGAATAATCTCAACGACTTGGATTGATGGTGGAGATGGAACCTCGTTTTGGCATGCAACGGGGTCGTTTGGTTTTAATGAGATGGGTAATGGGTGGGTTTTGGACGGGTCTCCGGGGTTTGGGTTGGACTTGGGTAGGTTTGAGCTGGTCCTGGCTGACTCTCAATTGGACTGGCCCAGTCCAAGTTTCATCTCATTTTGCTCATTTGTTTCTTTTATTTCATAATTAATAAAACTAAAAATTTTAACAATCTTAAATTAACTTATAAAAGTACTAGTTAACTCTCAATAACAATTAAAGATAAAAATTACACAATTTGGACATTAGATGTTAAAAATACAAAAATGCATATTTTTGTGATTTTCATTTTCATAAAACAAACTTAATTACTCTTAATTGTAAACTTGAATTTTATATACAGATGCAATATTTTTTTTTGTATTTTTATTTATTTAAAGAAATAAACACACACACACACAAACGCAAAGAATAAGAGAAAAATAACACAAAATCCACAATAATTGCAAATGACACAAAATTATTTTATTTTGAATTTTTTGGGAGTGATTCTCATATAGGGAAAACATCTTGTGCTCACAGCTGCCCCTTTTTGCTCGGAAACACGAAGAGTTTTCGTACAAAGATAAGTGAGCCGATACGAGCAATTTTTTCACGTTTGAGTACTCCGTGTGAAGCATTTTTTGAAAGACTTGACCGAACCTTTGCTTCAAAAGGTCTCCTACATATCCCTGGCTAAAAGGGAATCAGGTCAATGTAGTTCGGGAAGTTTTGGTAGCTGGGACTACCGTGGAACTGTGGTTTTACTGTCATTATTGTTGCTACTGCTACCACAGCTTACCGATCTCCTTATTACACCGTGCTAAAAATAAAATAAGAAGCTAGGCTAGCCTACGGATCACATGATCCTATCTATCTTCAACTTGTTTTTGCTGCCTTGCTTTCTTGTTGGTTCGTGTTTACTCCGATGCTTCTTTTTCTTGCAAATTTGGGGATAACACTGGCCTTCTACCTTTCCGAATACCAGTTTTCATCGTTTTGCCCGATCCACTGGGGATATGGCTTCCTTCATCGACCCCTTTTTATGCTTACCCAGAATGCGACTTTCTTTGTCAAGTCTGTTATGCTGGGGACAACCAAGGCTTGAATGTCGATTCTCTCATGATTTGTGTTCTCTTTATTTGACTCATGCGCTTGAATTCGCGCTGGGAACTTTTGTCGTAACCTTCTGCTTTATGATGGGTTACTGGTTTCAAGACCTGCAATGTAAAGACTGAAAAACATTCCTCTTGTTATATAGGTGGGCGCCTATTTTTATTAGCAAATTTTGAAGTAAAATGCCTTTTGCCAATAATTTATTAAATATGTATGTGACAACGTTTATGCAAGCAGGACCACTCAGGTCAAAATAAAGCAAACGTAAAATATTCTATTTGGAGGCGGATGAACCTAAAAATATCCTATTCGAGGGCGGATAGTCCTGTCATCCTATTCGAGGGCTGATAGTCCCATCGTATCCTATTCGAGGGCGGATACTCCCATCGCATCCTATTCGAGGACGGATTCTCCCATCGCATCCTATTCGAGGTCGGATACTCCCATCGCATCCTATTCAAGGGCGGATACTCCCATCGCATCATATTCGAGGGCGGATACTCCCATCACATCCTATTCGAGGGCGGATACTCCCATCGCATCCTATTCGAGGGCGGATACTCCCATCGCATCCTATTCGAGGGCGGATAATTCCATCGCATCCTATTCGAGGGCGGATACTCCCATCGCATCCTATTCGAGGGCGGATACTCCCATCGCATCCTATTCGAGGGCGGATACTCCCATCGCATCCTATTCGAGGGCGGATACTCCCATCGCATCCTATTCGAGGGCGGATACTCCCATCATATCCTATTCGAGGGCAGATACTCCCATCGCATCCTATTCGAGGCAAATACTCCCATCGTATCCTATTCGAGGGCGGATACTCCCATCATATCCATGTTTGAGGGTGAACAAACCTGAGACGTCCTGTTTGAAGGTGGACAAACCTGAAACATCCTATTTGAAGGTGGACAAACCTAATACGTCATCTTGAATTGCCTTCCTCGTTTCTCCAAGAAAATTTTCAACAACGGCAGAAAAATTTCTGCCCCAGTTTTGGTGTTCTTCCTTGTGGAATGACTTTTTGCTACCAATAGCACTTTCTTTCCCTGTTTCAAATCAAAGAAAATTTGTTAGTTCAAAACATTGTGAGTGGTTGTGCCACTCCTGTGGGGTGGTTTTTCCTTCTCCCCTTTTCCTTGCTCGGGGTTCCCAAATCCTGTTGGGGAATGATTTCATTTATTGGAGATGATGTTCCTACTGGGGATGGGTTTTTCCATTTATCCCTTCCCCGTTTTGTGTTTCTCAACTCGCTGGGGGTTATTTTGTTGAAAATGAAATTTCCTTTCTTCCTTTACCACTCTGTGTTGCCCGACCACCTCGGAACTTGCTGAAGATAACACTGCTGGGGGATTTTCATTTCCTCAAAATTGGTGTTTCATTCTTTTGAAGGCTGTTGGAGATGACACTGGTTCGAAGACCACTTCCCCTTAAGGCTTGTCTTATCTTCCTTCTTCCCCAAGTGGGACTTGACTTCTAGAAAATTTTCAAAATGAAAAGAAAATTTTCTGCCCCAGTTTAATAATCTTTCTTGCACCACACTTCTCTTCCATCAATGACATTTCCTTGCCTTGCATAATAATTGGAAAGTTGGTGGCAAGTTTTGAAGTCATTTCTCACTTGTTCTGACTAGACAGACTTTGATGGGAAATTTTTGATAAAAGGAGAAAGATAAAAAGAAACAAAAATAGAAGACAGAGGAAAAAATGACTCTCTAACAAGAAATAACTACGAAAACTTATCAACTGCGGATACCAACTCTACTGGTCATGACATGCACATATGGCCTATCATCCGTCGTTAATCGCCTTTCACAATTTCTGTCTTGTGATTTCCATCTGATTATCACCTTTATTCGACTTGTAGTGCCAAAGGATTTTCACTTTCAAACCTCTGTCATTTTGGTTTTCTCTCAGCTTTCGTCGCCTTATGGTGCCTGTGAAGGTTTTCACCGGTAAGACTCTCTCATTTGTATTACTTTTAGTTGGGGATTGGGGTGTCACTGCTAAGACTCTCTCGTATTTCTTTTCTGCTGGGAATTAGAGTCTTTTCAGAGTGTTATATTCTGATGAGACTCTTGTATTTGCTTGACTTGGCCTCTTTTGAATACTGATCGGAAGGTCTTTCTTTGGACCGTAATGTGGGATTTAGATAGGGCTAGCAAGAAAGGGTATTAGAGGCTCAAAACAAATCAATTCTGGGTTCAACATTTACAACGTTCGGACCTAAATTTATTTATAATAAACATAATTTTTCTTTGACCCAGTTTCTTACTTGGGGATTTTTATTTCTTTATTTACACTATGACCGAGCTGTGAAGCGCCTACGTATTCTCTTTATCTCTTTTTTGTTGTTTTCTTTTTCTTTATCCTTTTATTCTCTTGTCTTTCAAGTTTGAGTTTCTAGTCTTTGCAACTAATTCCGAAGGAGGTGTATAAAAGAAAACACATAAGGCTCGAAGGATAAAGTGTTTAGATAGCATAACAAAATGCCTTCGTCATTCCAATATTCAAAAATGCCAAGTGCAAACAACATATTCATGACATCTTCTGGTTGTGCCAGGATTGATAACCATATCTGCCTATTCGCCTTTTCATTTGTCTTTTGAAAGCACCGTTGGGCAACACTTTTATTTCATTACCACGAGCGAACCCCATGTCAACATGGCCAATTTTCCCTTAAGGTTTTCTTTATGTTTTACCTGTCCCCGTTTCGCATGACTCGGGCTCCAAATAATCTCAAATCGTTTTTATTTCTTTTAAAATGTCCTGATCATCTTCCAATTGCTTCATGATTAACTCTTAATATTAGGCCAAAATTATGTGCAGATGCCATGTCAATAGAATCGGCGTTCGAACAATTGACGAATCTGAAGATAAAAATAACTAAACAAAGAACATGAGTGGTGGTCACAAAAGATCGAAAGTTTCATTAAACTAAACGGAAAAATGGTTCAATAACAAAACAAGCAAAACAAACCAAAGTACAACACTGAAACGAAACTCGACAAGACTAAGCAAACTGCAATGACCAAACTGGAAAGATAAGAAGGTTTGACCACAAGACAAAATCTGGATTACAACCCTGGAAATTACCCGGACAAAAGAAATGACAACAAAACAAACCACCAAAACTCCTCCTGATTACCAAGAACGACTTCTTATATACCAACTTCTGCTGATTGGTTTTGCCTTGGAATATGGTCCCAATATCACGGATCGGGCTTCTTAATTTTCCCTTCCCTTGTGTATCAATTTGATCATATGGGTCTAAGAGTGAGCTGGCAACGGATTCTGATTGATGTTGGGTGCCTCTGGTGTCTGAACCTCGATCTTATTGGTGTCAATAAGATTTTG
Source organism: Nicotiana noctiflora (assembly GCA_032618575.1). Classification (NCBI taxonomy): domain Eukaryota; kingdom Viridiplantae; phylum Streptophyta; class Magnoliopsida; order Solanales; family Solanaceae; genus Nicotiana; species Nicotiana noctiflora. The sequence goes on along the minus strand of JASVEL010005398.1, from coordinate 228,746 downwards.
CACTGCATGTTTTAACTTCCAACACTTCTCGGTATCATATCCGAGAGCCCCTGAACAATACTCACAGCTTACTGAGCGATCCATATTTTGGGGTAGGGGATTTTGCAATCTTGGCTCAATAGAACTTAACAAGCCTAAGTACTTTAATTTGCGGAACAAAGCAGTATAGGTTTCTCCCAACTCAGTGAATGTTCTCTGTGCCCTTTCATTTCTAAAGGCATGATTCCCGCGGAAACCTGGTCCTGAAGGGTTATTGTAAGCCCTTGGTAGTGGATATGTGTTTCGTGGAGGGTGATTTGGGTGGTAGGGTCTGGCTTGGTAGTGAGAGGAAGTACCTTTCGATCTGGACCAAGTACCTTCCTCTACCGTTGAAACTTCTTCTCTTCTTCCCGAGTGCAACCCACGTGCCACTCTGAATAGCCTGGGTTGTTGCTTTTATCGCGGAATAGCTCAAGATCTTATTGGACTTAAGTCCCTCTTCTATCATACTGCCCATTTTGACCACTTTGTTAAAAGATTTGCCAACCGATGTCACCAGGTGACCAAAGTAACTTGGCTCCAAGTTTGCAGAAAATAGTCCACCATTTCCCCCTCTCTCATCGGAGGATCAACTCTTGCTGCATGTTCTCTCCATCGGAATCCAAATTCCCAGAAGCTCTCCCCGGGTTTATTCTCAAGCTTTAGTAATGTGAGACGGTCTAGGACTATCTCAAGGTTATATTGGAAGTTTCCGGCGAAAGCTTGTGCCAGATCATCCCATGTGTACCATCTGCTTGGATCTTGTCTTGTGTACCACTCCAATGCCGACCCACTCAAACTCTGGCCAAAGTAAGCTATCAACAACTCGTCTTTGCCTCCCGCTCCCCTTATCTTACTACAAAAACCCGCAAATGAGCCATAGGATCGCCATGCCCTTCATACAAATCGAACTTGGGCATGTTGAATCCTGCTGGTAATCGGACATCAGGGAAAGGGCATAGATCCTTGTAGGCTATGCTGACCTGGTTGCCTAACCCATGCATGTTCCTGAAGGATTGCTCCAGGCTTTTAAACTTCCGCATCATTTCGTCCTGCTCTGGGCTCTTAGCCGGCCTTTCAATTTTCGTCGTATCCTCAATGTTGGGATTATAGGTATGTGGCTCAGGTGATTTGAATGTGAGTTCAGGGGGGTAATATTGTGTATCATGAGCCTGAAACAACGGCTCATTAGACGACATGTTCAATGGGGCTGGTGGAGGCGCCATAAGGACGGGAGCTTTTGGTGGAGGAGGGTTTTGATTGGGTGGTGGAACTTGGGTTCATAGGGATTTCTTCCCTGGTAGTAGTGGTGACTTGGGAAGCTTGTCGACGGACCAGGGGGAGGATGTTCCGGAGTCTGAGCCGGTGGGAGAGTAGGAGCATTGGGAAGCAACGGTAATGGTTGCCCTCTAGCCTAGGCTATGTGCATTTATGCTATCTGTCGCCTTAACATGTCTACTTCTTCCTTCATCGTTTGCATTTTCGTTTTTTCCTCTTCGATGCTTTTGTCCGAACCAGACATGCTTTTTGGAATGGGCCCTTTGGATCTCGTGTGGTAATGATAATCTGCCAGAACGTCCTAATAACTAACTATTTGAAATCTTCTGGATAAACAACAAACTTGTCAGCATTAGAGTTTTAACACATATTGCAATTGCAATGTACCTAGGCAGTTTGATTGTTTCTATCATGCCTTTATCTCTTTTATTTATTTTTATTTTTTTTAGTTGTGGTCGAATCTTATGGAGATTGCCTACGTATCATGACCCCGCATGAATTAGACCGTGCGTAGTTCGCGTTAATGAAAGGTCAATAACAATAAAACACATTTTTTGGAATTTTTGTTTTCGATTAAAAATCAAACAAACTTGATTACAAAATTTTAAAAACTGACCATACTAACAAACTTTGCCAAAAAGAATTTACATACTTTGAAAATCAGACACCATATGCTCTAATCAAAAGAAATATAAATTTTAAAAAAACAAACTGGCATATTCCTTCCCTTTTTGCCAATTCCAACCTGATGGCTATTTATGCAAACGTGGCCCCTTCTCAATTTCACTTAAATTTTGAGGCCGGGAAAGATTATTTTATGACACTTCACAAACTTACCCGTTCTTCTACGAAAATAGCCTTTCGACAATTGAAAGATACTCTAAGGCTATCTCGACGAGAACGGTTTAAAACACCACCGAAGGTGGCTTGGCTTATTCTGACAAAAAATGCAAACGACACTCATTTGATCACTGACTCTTCTCTTATTTTTCAAATAATAATAAAAAAACTTGTTTTTGAAAACACAGAGTCTTTCAACACTTCGGGGACGAAGATTTTAAGGCTATATGGGTCAATCAATCAAAATCTAAAAAAATTGACCCAAATGTGGCTGTTTATACAAAATCGACCTTCCGGCATCACTTTCGGGAACATTCAGCTATTTTGAAAACGGCACCACCGAATTATTTACGACGAAAAATTAATTTTGATATTTTGGCTATTTTTTGCAAAAGGGGAGGTTGGATTTGATAAAGGTTGCCTACGTATCTCACATCCCTTGAGAATCAAACCAGCGTAGTTCGGTTTTAAATAAAACAAGCTATATGTGCAGACTAACATTTTTCTTTTTATTTTTATTTTTTATTGGCTACAAAATGAACTATTTTTTCATTTTATTGACAAACAAATAAACTATTTTTTGAAAACAAAATCACTCATTTTTTTATATTGGCAAATAAAGCAAACTATTTTGAAAATAAAAACTTATCAATTCTTTTTTCATTGGAAAACAAAATAAACTATAAAAATATATTTTTATTTTTTTTTATTTTTTTTCAATATTTAAAAGTTGGTCTGAAGCAAATAAATGCATAAAACAAACAGGATGCAGCAGGATGGTCTTTCCAATGCAGGTTGCCTATCCTAGATGGACCCAACCCCTGTGTTGAGTCCCTAAGTCAAATGCAACATGATGCAAATAAGCGTTCCTACTAGGGATCCGTCATGAAGTTTTGTTATACTAGGCTAAAAACCTGGGTGTTTTCTCTAGACCGTGTACTCGAGCGGACAACTCAAGTCGAGGAAGGAGCTCCTTTCCGGGAACCAAAAGGCCAGTTGGCTTAGAAGCTTTCCGAGCCTCTTTCTTATTTTTAGGGTAAGACACTAACAGAATAGGGAGTCTCAGCCAGTAAACACATCCCCGAAGATGAGAAGAGAAGGGTTTCGGCACAGTTTAGACATACAGTTCACAGAATATCAAAGCAATAAAGCAACATTTAGCACAATTGGGCTCAACGTGTAAAACATTAGATAAAACAAAGCCAATTATAAAAATTCATTTAAGCTTGAATTCGGAACTTTAAATACCTATATCTTACCCTTTGCAAACAAGCATCCTATTAAGGATCTGGCATGAGTTTTTTCTAGGTTTAAAATCTTGGTTTATTATTCTAGAACTGGCTTACCCGAGTGGACAACTGGGGCTGAGGAGGGGGCGACGTAACGGGAGCACTAAAGTCTGCCCGGCCTTGTTACTTGCCCGACACTCACTCTATTTGGAATAATTTTTCAAAAGGCGGGCTACGCGAACGTATGCACCATTTTTAGAAGACTCAGAAAGAAGTAGGATTTCGGCACAATTTATATATATACAGTTCAAAAAATATCAAAGCGATAAAAATATCATTTTGCACATTTAAGCTCAATCATACAATAAAATCAGATAATAATAAATAAAGCCAAATACAACTATAATTCTAAGATCGAATTCTTAAACTGTGACGACCCAAAGGGTCATCACTTGTTTTATTAATCATTTCGAGCTTCTGAGGCCTTGAAAACCTCATTCTATGTTGCTTAGATTTACGTGCATGATCCGTGCATGTAGCCGAAAAGTTTTGTGATAGAAAATATGAATTCTATGAGAAATTTGGAGAAAAATAATATTAATATTGATATAGTTGACTTCGGTCAACATTTTTGGTAAACGGACCCGGACCCGAGATTGGATGGTCCTGGAAGGTCAATATGGGACTTGGACATGCGTCCGGAGTCGAATTCCGAGACTTAGAGCCCAAGTTATGAATTTTTCTGTGAAATTGTTTTTGATGTAATTATTAAAGGAAAATGAATTAATTGACCTTGGTATCGGGCACGTATTTTGGTTCCGACGCCCGGTACAAGTCTTAAATATTACATATGTGCTTTCTGCAAAGTTTGGTGACATTTGGATGTCGTTTGATATGTTTTGGACCTTGAGTTCCAAGTTTGAAAGTTTTGAAAACCAAAAGAATGAAAATCATGAACTTGAGGCTTGATTTGATGAAAACGATGTGATATTGGCGATGTGATCGCACGAACAAGTTTGTATAATATTCTAGGAGGTGTTGGTATTTTTGGTTGAGGTCCCGGGGGCCTCGGGGTGATTTCGGATGGTTAACGGGAACGTTTGAAGTTAGAAAACTTCATAATAGGCGAAGATGTAAATGAGTGTGCACAAGACCTCACTTTAAACGATCATATCTACCGTTATATAATGATTTGTGTGACCCACAACCTATCAAATTAAAGCCCATTGAGTCTAGTTTCCAATTCAACAAACCGTGCGTCATTTGGAGGTGTATACAGAAAGTTATGACCTTTTTACTGGGCATGTGTCAGTAGCGCGGCCTTAGCGCGGGAGCGCTAGTAGCCCGTGCTAATGGGTTATTTTCTGCCTCAACCCGCGCTAATTAGCGCGGGCGCGCTAGTAGCAGGCCCTAAATATACCTAAGGACGGGAAATGACAGAACTTGAGTCATTTCCCAAGCCTAGGGCTTCCCCAACACCCCCAATTCGACCAAGGCACTCAATTGCACTCCTAAGGTAAGCTTTTAAGTGTGTTTTCATGGTGATTTCTCTTCTCAATCACTAGTTACAACATGATTTTGGTTGGATTTCATAGGATTTCTTCAAAATCTCAAGAACACCCCAAAGTTGTCTTTTAAGATTTGATCTACAAGAGGTAATCCTATACCTTAAACTTACACATATGGTATTATTATGGGAATATGAGTATGAATCAAGTATTACAACTTATAGTATGGTTGTTGGAAGCCATAAGTCCCCAATTTAAATACATGAACATGGTAGGGATTTAAATGTGTATATTTGTTGGAATTTTGTTGGTGTGGGTGTGAATGGTTGACCACACACATGATGTTAGGAGTATAAATTGCTAAAGAATGATAGGGAGATGAATTGTTGGTTAATGGTGATAGTTGGAGGAACCAATGCTATAGTTAAGAGGTGTAAATATTTATGCCTGCAAGATGTTTGATAATAGGCCTAGATGGCACAAGTTATGGGATTTATGACTAATATTGGCCCTATTGAATGTGGTATTGTAGATTGAAGTTACATAACTATATTGGATTATTGTAGTATCACTAAGGGACGAATTTCAGATATGTACGGCTAAACCCCATCTTTTAGAAATCGAACTTCATCGATGCTTGTATGAATTTGGATAGATTGGAAGCGCGAGGAGGCCGGTTGAGGAGCAAAGGCATCGCGGACTAGAATTCTCGCCGGTTTGAGATTCGAGCATCCGAGGTGATTGAATTGCAAGGCATTGCTACGGATTGAATTGTTCGTAAACTTTCGAGGTAAGTGTTTGTTCTATCCTAGCTTGAGGGAATAGGATTGTGTGCTATGTTCTATGTGATCGAGTGCGGTGTATGGGCTGTGGTGACGAGCATCCATACATTGGCGTCTTGCATGACCGTGAGTCGTTGTTAATACTTGTGGTGAGACATATTTTAAAGATAAATTGTTGAACCCTTGCCGGGTTGTAGAATTGTTATTGTTCTCCCTTGCCGGGACTTTGTTGTGATGATTATTGTGTCCCTTGCCGGGATGGTTCATGATTTATTGTTTTCATTCCTTGCCCTTAACTGTGATTGTTATTTGGGTGAGGAAGAGTGATAATGCACGAAGGGTGATATCGTGCCTTGATTTATTGTTTATGCACGAAGGTTAATGTCGTGCCTTGATTTATTGTTTATGCAGGAAGGTTAATGTCGTGCCTTGATTTATTGTTTATGCACGAAGGTTAATACCGTGCCTTGTTATTGATTATGCACGAAGGTTAATGCCGTACCATGTTATTGATTATGCACGAAGGATCATGCCGTGCCTTGTTATTGCCTTGTTATTGAACCATGTATGAAGGATCATGCCGTACCATGGATGTGAGGATGAGAGTATGTGTGACGACCCAAAGGGTCATCACTTATTTTATTAATCATTTCGAGCTTCTGAGGCCTTGAAAACCTCATTCCATGTTGCCTCGATTTACGTGCACAATCCGAGCATGTAGCCGGAAAGATTTTGTGATAGAAAATATGAATTCTATGAGAAATTTGGATAAAAATGATATTAATATTGATATGGTTGACTTCGGTCAACATTTTTGGTAAACGGATCCGGACCCGAGATTGGATGGTCCCGAGAGGTCCGTAGGAAAATATGGGACTTGGACATGTGTCCGGAGTCGAATTCGAGGCCTAGAGCCCAAGTTATGAATTTTTCTATGAAATTGTTTTTGATGTAATTGTTAAAGGAAATGAATTAATTGACCTTGGTATCGGGCTCGTATTTTGGTTCCGACGCCGGTACAAGTCTTAAATATTATATATGTGATTTCTGTAAAGTTTGGTGACATTTGGATGTCGTTTGAGATGTTTTGGACCTTGAGTCCCAAGTTTGAAAGTTTTGAAAACCAAAGATATGAAAATCATGAATTTGAGGCTTGATTTGATGAAAACGAGGTGATATTGGCGATGTGATCGCACGAACAAGTTCATAATGTGTTTTTGATGTTGTGTACATGTTTGGTTTGGAGCCCGGGGGGCTCGGGTAAAGATTTGATAGGCCGTTGGATTAAATTCTGAAATGTTGCACTGCTGGTTTTTCACCCAGCTGTTGGCTTCGCAATTGCGAAGCATTTCTCGCAATTGCGAAGGGGGCAGTACAAGGCAGGGCTCGCAAATGCGAACCCTGATCGCAAATGCGAAGCCCCATTGACCAGCCTTGTTCGCAAATGCGAACAATAGTTCGCATTTGCGAAAGTCCCCAGAGCCTGCCTATGTTCGCAAATGCGAACAAAAGTTCGCAAATGCGAACATACCCCATACTGCCTTGGTTCGCAAATGCGAACACTGCCTTATACAGCCTATGTTCGCAAATGCGAACATTAGTTCGCAAATGCGAACACTCCCTTTGTCTACCAGTGTTCGCAAGTGCGAACAAATGTTCACAAATGCGAACTTCCCAGCCTTAGCTTATTTTTCAAACTCCAGAAATTGGTCGGGGTTCGCAATTGCGAACCCATGTTCGCAAATGCGAACACAGAGACCTGTAAAACACGATTTTAAGTTCATTTCTTCACCTTTTACAAAACAAAAACACCCATTTGCGATTCTTCACGGATTTCTTCTTCTTCAAAACGATTGTTAGTCACTTTTTACTTAATTCTTTCAATTCCTAACATCATTAAACATGTTTTTCATAAGAAATCAAAGATTTTCATGGTAGAATTCTTGTTTTTGTTAGAAAATTCATAAATTGGGGAATTGGACCTCGAATTGAGGTCCGATTTTGAAACAAATCATATACATGAACTCGTGGGGGGATGGGTAACCGGATTTTGGTCCTAACCTCGAATTTCGACCATGTGGGCCCGGGGTTGAAATTCACTATTTCGGGCAGAATGTTTGGATTGGAGCCAAAGTTGAAAGAAAAAGACATTTCCACGGATTGAATTGTTCATAAACACTCGAGGTAAGTGTTTGTTCTATCCTAGCTTGAGGGAATAGGACTATGTGTTATGTGTTATGTGATCGAGTGCGGTGTATGGGCTGTGGTGACGAGCATCCATACAATGGCATCTAGTATGACCGTGAGTCGTTGGAAAATGATTATTTTGAGATATATATTACAGATGAATTGTTATTGTTCTCCCTTGTCGGTACTTGTTGTGAAGATGATTATTAATTGCCCTTGTTGGGACACTTTATGAATTGCTGCTTCTTTTTTTGCCCTTAACTGTGATTGTTATTTGGGTGAGGAAGAGTGATAATGCACGAAGGGTGATGTCGTGCCATGTTTATTTATTTATGCACGAAGGTTAATGCCGTGCCATATTTTATTGATTATGCACGAAGGATCATGCCTTGCCCTGTTATTGAACCATGTACGAAGGATCATGCCGTACTATGGATGTGAGGATGAGAGTAAAAGCACGAAGGGTGATGCCGTGTACTTTACTTGTTTATTTGGTGAGGATGAGAGTAAAAGCACGAAGGGTGATGCCGTGCAACTGCTTGCTATTTCTTGAATTGATATTAGTTGTGTTTACATTATATTTTGTTTTTCCTTGTGAATTTATTTACTGTGGTTAATTGTTGAATTCTTTGAGATATTCCTTATTGTGTTAATACTTGGTTATTTCTTGTTATTCCGTGGTATACATACATATATTGAATTGCACAGGTTTATGTGGGTGTCTGGTCCTAGGCTTGTCACTACTTCGCCGGGATAGGCCAGGCACTTACCAGCACATGGGGTCGGTTGTGCTGATATTACACTTCGTGCATTTTTGCACAGGTCCAGGTTACGATCAGGAGCAGCAGCAGCAGTAAATCGATTTCGTGGGAGTTGATCATATTGAGACCGAGGTAGCGTTGCAGACGTCTGCAGGCCCGGCGTCTCTCTCTTTATTTATGTTATTAGTTGTAGTCTCTTTGTTCCGAGACAAACAGGATTGTGTTATATTTCCTTCAGACTTTTATGTGTAGTATTCCATAGTAGTTTGTGAGTTGGTGACTCCACGTCTTGGGTAGAGGATTTCAGTATGATTTTCACTTTGTATTTAATTATTTCTATCTCGATAAAGTATTCCGCAATTATTTAATTACAATTGTGTTAAAAACGGGATAGTACGAATATAGTGGCTTGCCTAGCTACCACGAGTAGGCGCCATCACGATCCCGATGTTGGGGGAAAATCCGGGTCGTGACAGTATGTCGTGCACTTTATTTGCTTATTTGGTGAGGATGAGAGTAAAAGCACGAAGGGCGATGCCGTGCAACTACTTGCTATTCCTTGACTTGATATTAATTATTTTTCCATTATACTTTGTTTTCCTTGTGGACTTATTAACTGGTTGTTAATTGTTGAGTTCTTTTGAGATATTCCTTATTGCGTTATTACTTGTTTATTTCTCGTTATCTTGTAGTATACATATATATAGAACTGCACGGGTTTATGTGGGTGTCTGGTCCTAGGCTTGTCACTACTTCGCCGGGATAGGCCAGGCACTTACCAGCACATGAGGTCGGTTGTGCTGATACTGCACTTCTGTGCGTTTTTGCACAGGTCCAGGTTTCGATCAGGAGCAACAGCAGTAGATATTTTGAGTGGGAGTAGATCATACTTGAGACTGAGGTAGCTTGCAGGCGTCCGCAGGCCCGGCGTCTCTTCCTTTACTTATGTTACTAGTTGTAGTCTCTTTGTTCCGAGACAAACATATTATGTTATATTTCTTTCAGACTTTTATGTGTAGTATTCAGTAGTAGTTCGTGAGTTGGTGACTCCACGTCTTGGGTAGAGGATTTCAGTATCAGATACCTTGAAAACTACTTATTTCTATTTTTATAAAGTCTTTCGCACTTGTTTAATTAAGATTATGATTTTGGTTATTAATTTGAGTATGAAGTATTGTTAAACAGGATAGTGTGAATAAAGAGGCTTGCCTAGCTACCACGAGTAGGTGTCATCACGATCCCGATGTTGGGGGAAAATCCGGGTCGTGACATAAACTCTTAACCAGTGGTTCTGGGTTTGTGATCCCCAGCAGAGTCGCCAGAGCTGTCACACCTCTTTTTTTACGGCGCTAACTCGCGAGGGCTCAAGGTAAAGGGAGTTTTTTCAATTAAAGGACAATCAAAATGGGATTCATTTATTAAGAGATTCAGAGTCGCCACCTGGGATATTTATGGTGTCCCAAGTCACCGGTTTGAAACCCGTATTGAGGAAAGGTTTGACTCTATTTAACGGTCCGCAAACTAGAAATCCGGATAAGGAATCCTGTTAACCCGGGAGAAGGTGTTAGGCATTCCCGAGTTCTGTGGTTCTAGCATGGTTCGCTCAACTGTCGCATTTGGCTTAATTATCGGACTTTATAACATGCTTCAACTTATGTGCAAATTTTAACTTTCAATCGCTTTTGAGTATAATTTACAAGAATTGCAACGTCGTGAAAATGTATTTCGGATCACATCGTACCAGTACGCCTGTGACCTTTTATGCATTTTGACTTCATTGAAATTTGGGTTTGGGTCACATAAATGTGCACCCGTATTTAGGAAAGTAATTTTATTAAATTCGTGCCTAAAAAGTCTATCGTGTTGTTAACTTTGGGAAAGACCGTAGAATTTACTAAACGGCCTATCCCGAAGACTAACTATTTCTAATATATACATTTATGAGGGCCCCGTAGTTTGTGCGTTTTATTTAGCGAGGCTCATCAAAGCAACTATGATTTTTCTATTTATGACTCTAAGAATATAGAAAGGGAACCTAGTTAATTAATATACTTAAAAAGGCCCGAATCTTATTATTCTATCTTAAATCAATTAGGTCCAAAGTAAATAAAGATCCAAACAATTTTAACGATTTATCTCAAAACAAACCAATCATATATACAAGGGCAGATTATTATTGGGCATGTGATGGTGAATTCGGGCCCGAGGCATGACAGAGCTGGAACGACTATCTCTACCTAAAGCTGAAGATGAACGTTCCCGGCATTCGAACTCATTAAATCAGAGTCCTAATTCCAACTCATAGATCCAATTATATGAGCAAACACACTTGACTACATATAATTATCCATTATACTTAGCTATGGGTAATTACATAGGCATGTTAACAAAGATTTATTATAGTTGTTGATGCCCCTATTCATGTTTCAGCATACAATTTAGGTAGCCTCTAATTACAGTTCTAATTGGAAAACCCGTTTTTTTTGTCACTCAAACTATTTTTCGTGTTTCCCCTAATGCCTATATCATGGTCATAGGTAATTGTTTTTTTTTGTTTTGAAATGAACTCAAATGGAAGCATTTGCAACAAGTAGTGAATCAATGTTTATTAAAAAAAACATGTAGCCTAAATCACATCCCAATTTTAACATGAGCACACCTATTCGAAGGCCTAGTTACATATGAGGACCTGAAAATGTGCCCATGCCTTGTCCACTACTGATAATTCAATTCATTAGGGGATACAATTACCTTAGGCCAAATAATAGTCCAAAATCCAATCTACTTAAGTGATTCAAGTCCTCAGAACTAAAGACAAAATACGAAAACAGTTTTAGAGATTCACATTACATAAATCCATTTTTTATCTCACAGTTCCCAAGTTAAAAAAAAAAAAGTCCTACACAGTCCAAGGTTCATATACAACAGTCCAATGGTCTATGAAGTCCTCGTTAATACATCACAAAGTTATGCAAACAATTTAAATGAATCAGGGCTCTAATCTAAGACATAATAAACAAAATGTTCTACATATTTCAACTTCAAACAGATTCACATATGCTGATCCATTCCACAAATTCACTTGAGTCTAACGACATACCTGAGTAATAAGAAGAAATAAGAAGGAAATGAGGTTCAGTAGATGGAATAAGTAGCAACAACAAAACAGCACCAGCAAAACCACTTTCAAACTGTGAAATGATACACAACAACTTAGAGAAATCTTAATCGGACAACAAATACCACAACCCCCAAACTAAACTTCTACAAACCCAAGTTCAGTCTATTTTTGAACCCAGAAGGATCAACAGAATGTTTCAAGACTTGTAAAATATCAGAAATCAAATCAAAAGGAAACAAAATTCAATGGAACAGTAGTCTTTTTCAGTTTTTCTCTCTATCCCCTTAAAAACTCTCCAATTCTCTTTTGTTTTTGCCTCTCAACTCTCAATTTTAGACCTCTTTTTCTCTTATTCTCTATGTTTTTTAAAACTCTCTGCCTATCTCAGACCGCCTTTATTCTCCCCCAAACTCTTAAACTCCTATCCTCCTTAAAACTCTCCAATTTTGTTTTACAAATCTCTGCCTATCTCAGACTGCCCTCTTTTAGTTCTGTTTTCTTTTCTTTTTTTATAGATAAAGCAGAACCTTTTTAAAATTCATCAGTTCACCTTTCCAGCTTGTTATTCCCTTAGCACATGTTATTCCCTTTTAACCTTTTATCAACCCCCCTATGTGTGTTCTGATTTTCCAGCTCTTAAGAGCACTTAATGAATTAAGAATTCAATCCCTGACCATTATATTCCCTGACATCCCACTATTATTAAACAACACATTAGTTTAGTAGTCTGTAGTACTTATTTTTAGACCAACAAGTTTAAACTATCCTTAGGCCTTACACTGCACTGATCAAAACAATGTCTTCTCTAAAACTACTGCCCTGAAACTAATCCTCTTTCACTCCACAACATCTATAACCAATTCATCCTAAGTTTTAACACTTATTTCAGTTTTAGATCAAATCACAGAAGGGGGTGTTGAATTAACTGCAGTTCAAATAATAGAAGCCAACAATTCGTGTTCTTTTGGATTCTATCAGTTTTTCAAGTGAATTCTGTAAACGACCTTTAATTAATTGACCATACGAGCTATAATAGACAACAAACCCACAGAAAACAAATAGGTAATTCAGTGGCTTTGGGCAAAACAAGGGAACAAAGCGAACTAACTACTCGATGATGTTAATCGAATCGAATATATAGTCTTTAACACATACAATTAACAACAAACATAGAAAGTTGACCAAATAAAAAGGTCTTATGGAGATGGGCAGAACAATTGATACGAAAATTGAAAAATCAATTAAAACTAAACTAAACACAGAAACATATACTAATAGAACAGAAATAAAACATAGGGAAAGGAAAATACCTCAGAGAAAATCAAGAACTAAATGACCCAGATTCGAACTCATATTTGAACACTTTTGAGGTCGAACAGACCTTAATCGAGCGTTCTTAACTAAGAACACTTCGACTAAGGTCAATTAGACCCCAAGTCTTTATTTAATTTGGACAGAATCCACGGTTTGGAATTTCTAGGGTTTTTTATGTTCAATTTGGGGCTCGACCAGTTCCGGCCGGATTCGAGCCGGACAAACATTGGTATGGGTATGAGGGAGGTCGGGGGAACGTTTGGTGTGAATTTTGGGTGGTTTAGCGGAGGTTGGTGTTTAACTCGAATCTTCGATTGACGATTCAAAGAGCTTTGTTGATATTCGAGATAAACAGAGTAGCGATTTGGAATGGGGAGGTTGCAGGGATTTCGGGGTGTGAAAATAAAGGTGTATGGCCTACCGGAACTGCCGTGAAGCGATTTCCGGTAGGCGGAGAACGGAGGCTTTACGGCGGCGTTACATCGTCTGTTTCAGAGACGTAGAAATGACCTAGGGGTGAAATGCATGCGGGGGTCGGGGATGGGATTTTGGTGTATTGAAATGGTTCTCTTAATCTGAGCCGTTAGATTGAATAATCTCAACGGCTTGGATTGATGGTGGAGAAGGAACGGGGTCGTTTTGGCATGCAACGGGGTCGTTTGGTTTTAATTAGATGGGTACTGGGTGGGTTTTGGACGGGTCTCCGGGTTTTGGGTTGGACTTGGGTAGGTGTGGGTTGGTCCTGGCTGACTCTTAATTGGACTGGCCCAGTCCGAGTTTCATCTCATTTTCCTCATTCGTTTCTTTTATTTCATAATTAATAAAACTAAAAATTTTAACAATCTTAAATTAACTTATAAAAGTAGTAGTTAACTCTCAGTAATAAATACCACCTAATTTAATAACAATTAAAGATAAAAATTACACAATTTGGACATTAGATGTTAAAAATACAAAAATGCATATTTTTGTGATTGTCATTTTCATAAAACAAACTTAATTACTCTTAATTGCAAACTTGTGTAGATGCGTGATTTTGCCCCTACCCGAGATTTTTTATATTTTTAGCGTAATATTTAGTTTAGTTTTAATATAGCTATTTTAGCTAAATTTGACTCTTTTACTTTATTTTTACCTTAAAATGAAAAATAACAAAAATATAGTTTTATTAATGTTTCGTAGTCATTTTAAACTTGAAAAATACAAAAATAGTACTTTATATTTTTATCTTTTTATAAAAACGAAAATAATAAAAAATAGTTTCATTAATATTTTGTAGTTATTTTAAACTTCAAAAATTTAAAAAAATAGTTTTATTTTAATTATGAGTATTATAGTTATTTTGATTACCTAGGATTAATTAAATAACACCATTCTCGGTTCCGGGCGAAGAATAATATTCGGGTTCAAACTACCCGGTTTTATAATTTTCGGACCTAGCCCGTAATAATCCGAGTCCACCACACGGGGAATGGAGGGATTAAAAAAAACGGTAAGAGGAGGGGGTCTCGGTCAAATTTTTTAGAGAAGAAGAGAGTGAGCTCTTGGGATTTTTTTTGAAGGAAAAAACGTGAAAAAAAGAAGCCGAAGAAAAAACAGAAAAATAATAATAATACACACAGTTGGAGGCCACGGTGGAGGAAAAAGATTTTGTGCTTCGTCAACCTCGTTCTACCCGTCGAATCGTTTGTTATTGGTTTCAGTTTGGTTCGAGTTCTGTCCGGAGGGGTCGAGGTTTGAGATCGTCATAAAAGGTTCATTTTCTCGTTGTGTACGTTAAAAATATGTGGAAATAAAGGTGCATGTTCTTTTCCGATATTGTTCTTCTCGCTAATATTTTGGATCGTTTCGCATTTGATTTAGTTTCGTATGATTCGGACGATTTTTTGTAAATATATGATTCTGGTGAACATGCAATTTCACAATTAATGGTGGTCTTGTAGTGTCGAAGTTAGCTAATGAAAATAACTAATCCTTCATATGCTCGCCAACTAGTTATGCTTCCGTTGTTTATGTAATTGTTCGCCATAGTCTTGAATTTGCTCACTTAGTTATCTAGTCGTATGTTTACTCGAATTGGTTATAGTTGAGTATGACTTTGTCACATTATAGAAAGTGGTTCGTTATTCTTTAACTGAACGACGTAATTAGATTAAAGGAATCGGGGGTGCATTTCATGTGACCCGACTCCAATTTTGAACAAGGTTAAATAAAGCGTGTCATGAACCACAAGTGCATTTCATGTAGCGTGGCTTGCAACATGTTTTAAATAATCTTGAATTAACTCTTAAATAAATATAGCGGAATGTAGTTTGCTTTTAAATTACAATTAGAGGTGTGCCTCGCCTAACAAAATTATACAAATCGCGGGGCCCTCATAAATGTATATATAAAATACTTAGATTTCGAGATGTGCCGTTTCTTAGCGAATTTCACGGCATTCTCAAAAATGTAAATAAGTAATCGCTCTAGGCGCGTATTTCAATAATTTTACCTTCTTAAATACGGGTGTGCATTTCATGCGGCCCAAATCCAAATCCCAAAATGTTGAATAAGAATGTGTCGAGGATCCGGGTGCATTTCATGTGACGTGATTCGAAACATATTTTTAGGCAACATTCTCTTTCGTAAATAATAATAATAATAAAAGCGGTAAAAGGATATTAATTTGCATTAAGTACATAACTGTTAAAATCAGATAAATAAGCCGAATATGACAGTTGAGCGACCGTGCTAGAACCACGGAATTCGGGAATGCCTAACACCTTCTCCCGGGTTAACAGAATTCCTTATCCGGATTTCTGGTTCGCGGACTGTTAAACAGAGTCATTCTTTTCCTCGATTCGGGATTCAACCGGTGACTTGGGACACCATAAATCTCCCAAGTGGCGACTCTAAATTAATTAAATAAATCCCGTTTCGATTGTCCTTTAATTGGAAAAACTCCATCGCGCCCACGCGGGTAAGCGGAAAAAGGAGGTGTGACAGCTCTGGCGACTCTGCTGGGGATTCAAACCCAGAACCAATGGTTCAGGGTTTAAGAATTTGAGCTTGGAATAACTGTTGTATTTGGCTTATTTATTATCTGATTTATTATATGTTTGTATTAATATGCTAAATATTGTTTTTACTGCTTTGATATTTTGTGAACTGTACATATAAATTGTGCCGAAACCAATCTCCTCTCTGAGTCTTCTAAATCATGAAGAAGGGTGCACTTCGTGTGACTTCTTTTCCGTATAGTGTCTAATTCCCACCTTAGAACGAGGTTTGGATAAGTTGCAAAACCGGTGAAGCTTCTGTATTCCCGGGTTGCTGCCTCCTCCTCGGCTCGAGTTGTCCGTTCGGGTAAGCCAGGTCTAGAACAATAAACCCGGGTTTTTAAACCTAGAATAACAAAGCTTCATGCCGGATCCCTAGTAGGAACGTTTATTTGCATCATGTTGCATTTGACTTAGGGACTCAACACAGGGGTTGGGTCCGTCTAGGACAGGTGACCTGAAATGAAAAGACCATCCTGCTGCATCCTGTTTGTTTTATGTATATATTTGCTTCAGACTTGCAGGCTAACCGTTTTTTTTATATTGAGGAAAATGAAAAAAAAATAGTCTCAAAATAGTTTGTTTTTTTTACTTACTTAAAAAGAAAAAAAAAACGTTTGTTGTAAAATAAAAAATGTTTGATCAAAATAAAAAAAAAATAGTTTCAAAATAGTTTGTTTTTTTTTACTTAAAAAGAAAAAAAACGTTTGTTGTAAAATAAAAAATATGTGATTTCAAAATAGTTTGTTTTTTTTACTTAAAAAAAAGAAAAAAATTTAGTTTTAAACTTAAAAAAAAATGTGTGAAAAAATAATAAATAGTTTGTTTCCTTTACGGATGTAGTTTGTTTGACCGAACTACGCAGGTTTGATTCTCGCCACTAGGTGGGATACGTAGGCAACCCTCATTGGGTCCAACCACACCTTTTAAAAAAAATCAAAAACAAAATGTGTGTTTAATTTTGTCAATAAAATCAAAGTGATGCTATTTTTGAAAATAGCCACATGTTCCGAAAGGATGCCAGAAGGCTGTTTTTGCAAAAATGGCCCCTTTGAAGACTTTTCTTTTCTTTTTGAATAATGGCCTTGAAATATTCCATGTGGAAATGTTGAAAGGTCGTAGCCTCAAAATCAAGTTTGGGTTCCCACCCTTTTCAAAAAATCAAAAAAATGTGTGTTTAATTTTGTCAATAAAATCAAAGTGACGCTATTTTTGAAAAATAGTCGAATGTTCCCAAAAGGATGCCGGAAGGCTATTTTTGCAAAAATAGCCACTTTGAATCATTTTTAATGATTTATGGACACAGCCTTGAAATATTCCTTGTGGAAATGTTGCAAGGCCATAGCCGCAAAATCAAGTCCGGGTTCACACCCATTTTGCAAAAATAACCAAAAAATGTCAAATTTTTGATTTTGTTATAAATAAGTCGGGCGATGCTATTCTTGTTTAAAAGCAAGCCGAATGTTCCGAAAGGACGCCGGAAGGCTGTTTTTGCAAAAATAGCCACTTTGAGTCATTTTAAATAATTTACCGGCATAGCCTTGAAATATTCCTTGTGGAAATATTACAAGGCCATAGCCGCAAAATCAAGTCCGGGTTCACACCCCTTTTGCAAAAATAACCAAAAAAAAATGTCAATTTTTTATTTTGTGATAAATAAGTCGGGTGATGGCTAATTTTGTAGAAATAGTCATAATTGACGCTAAAAATATTCTTATTCTTGTAGAAATCTCTGGCACAAGGTATGAAAGTTTTTCATCAGAGTTTGTAGTTGGAGTCGGCCTTTACAATTTTTCTTCAAAAAAAAAACAAAAAAAAAATCAAATAAATATCTCTTTATTTCTTGCATTAATTTGCAAGAACTACGCTCGGTCTGATTCATGCGGGGTCATGATACGTAGGCAATTTCCATAAGATTCGACCACAACCGTATATGTATATATATTTTAAAAAAAAAAATTGATAAGGACTGGCTGAGTATATTCTAACATGTTTTGTCTTGAATTGTAAATTAAGTAGAAGGTGGTTGGTTTGTGACAAGCGGACAACGCAAGATCCCCGAAAGATGGTACAAGAGGAAATTTCCAAATATATGTAGATATATTAAAAAAAATATATATTTGATAAGGACTGGTTGAGTCCATTCTAACATGTTTTGTCTTGAATTGTAAAGTAAGTAGAAGGTGGTTGGTTTGTGACAAGCGGACAACGCAAGATCCCCGAAAGATGGTACAGGAGGAAATCTCCAAATACCTTATAACCCACTTCCAAACCAAGGGTATAGAAGGGAACTGAAGTTGAAGGGTAATTTCACATCAATAGGAGTTTCCTATGCAAGCTTATTTGAGAAGTTAAAGCAACAGGACATGATTGCACCCATCCCTCCAAATCATGTGGACCCACGTGCAAGGAGCTTTGACCCATCTAAAAGGTGTGAATACCATTCCAATGCCCAGGGGCACAAGATGGAAAGTTGTCGGGATTTGAAAAAGGAAATAGAAAGGATGATCCAAGAAAGATTGATTGTGATTCATAACAGTGACACCCAGAATATCGCGCTGAATCCGTTACCTGCACCTGATGATACACACTTTCTGGCGGTGATGCCCGGTGACACGGAATATGAGAATCCACTCGGGAATTTGCCGACTGAAATGAGAGAAGGCCATAGTGGTTCTGATAATCAAGTTCGTGGCTAAATGTCAGGCTTATCAATTGGAGAGTCATTTGTGGTGGCTTATTTTGTTGTCATTTCTATTTGTCCGAGTTATTTCAGAATGGTAAACCGAATGTTGTTTTGTGGCTCAAACATTTTATCCTTGTATTTTTCTTTTGATCATAGTGTCTCATCTAAAGGGGTCTAGGTTCGTTCTAAGGGTTGTAACCCCAGTTGTGTTTTTTGGTTGTTCGAGTCGTTGTTTTATCGGTTAATGCAATGACATATTTTATATTATTTCTAGACATTTTCTGTTATTTAGTCCTCTCCTTCCTATAGTTCTTTTTCTGCTAGCTCTAGTGACATGACGTGCGCGCATAGCTATGGCCTGATCTTAAAAGTTAATCACGAAACCATTGGGAGGTGATCGAGATATTTAAATTATATAAGAACGGTTTGAGATTATTCGAAGCCCGAGTCATGATAAACTGGGGCAAGTAAAAGGAAACCGTTAAAGGCAAGCTGGCCAAAATTGACATGGGGTCGTTCATAATAATGAAAATGAGAGTGTTGCCCAACAATGCTTTAAAGATATGACGAATATTAATTGTGTTGTTTACGCTTGGCATGTTTTGAAGATTGGAATGACGAAGGCATTTTGTTCTGCTATCCAAACACTTTATCCATCGTCAACCCTTTGAGCCTTATTTTAAATTCTTTCATACCCCTCCTTCAAAATTAGTTGCAAAGACTAGAAACGCAAGTTTGAAAGGCAAGAGAAGAAAGGGATAAAGAAAAAAGTAAAGAAAAAGAAAACAACAAAAAGAGATAAAGAAAAGAAAAAGAAAAATGTGTGAAAAACAAAAGAAACATGAAAAAGAGGAGGTGGGAACTACGTTTGACCTAATTCCTCAAAGAGGATACGTAGGCGCTTCACAGCTCGGTCATAGTGTAAATAAAAATCAAAAAAAATCCCCAAGCAAAAACTGGGGCAACAAAAGTTATGTTTATAAAGGAAGATGTAGACTCCGAAGGTTGTAATTTTGAACCCATTTTGTTTTGTTTTGAGCCTTTAATACCCTTTTCTTTCTAAGCCCTATCAAAATCCACATTACGGTCCAAAGAAAGACCTTTTGACCAATCTTCAAAAGAGGCCAAGTCAGGCAAATGAGAGAAGTCTTATCAGAACATAACACTCTGATTCCCATCAGAAAAGACTCGGATCTGCAGCAGAAGAAGTATGAGAGAATCTTAGCGGTAACACTCCCAATCCCCAGCTGAAGAGAAACACAAATGAGAGAGTCTTAGTGGTGAAAACCTTCACAGGCACCATAAGGCGATGAAAGCTGAGAGAAAAAACGTAATGAGAGAGGCTTGGTAGTGAAAACCCCTCGGGCACTACAAGTTGAACGAAGATTGGAAACGAGATAGGAAAGTCCCAGGAGAAGATTACAAAAGGCGGTTTAACGACGGAGGATAGGCTATATGTGCACGTCATGTCCATTAGAGTTGGTATCCACGTTTGATAGGTTTATCTTATAATTTTTCTTAGAGAGTCATTGTCTTTTATTCTGTTTCCTTTTATCTTTCTCCTTTCATCAAAATTCTCCAATAGAGTCTGTTTGCAAGAAATGACTGCGAAATTTTCCATCAGCTTTCCAATTACGCAAGACGGGATTTTGATTGGTACACCCAAGTGGTATAGGTCATGAAGGATCAAGCGCAAGGCCAGTGTCCAGAGGGATATTCCCCAGCAATAGGAAAATGACAAAGTGAGGGATTAGTGTCAATAAGGATATCTCAAGGAAGGTTAATGACCTCAAGGAAGGTTAATGAGACTCAAAGGTTGGGTAATGCCCAGTCCTTAGATATGCCGCAAAAGAAGGAGAGATATCCCCAGCAGAAAGGTATTTTCAGTGACAAGGGTGAACAAAGAAAATGGTCCACCAGTAGAACATGCAGGGTCTTCACGAAGGGTCACTATCATAGGAATTCGGGTGGTCAGTGGAAAACCACGTGGAAAGGTTCGCAAATAAAGAGTCGTCAAGGAAGGTGGGGAAGCAAGAAAGGAGAAAGCTATCCCCAGCATGAATATCATCAAATGATAACATCCCTAGCAGGGTCTGACAATGAAATGCAGAGCAAGGAAAAGAGAGGAGAACCATCCCCAGCAGGAACACCACATTTTAAAACTAACCAATTTTTCTTTGATTTGAAACAGGAAAAAGAGGGGTTGTTGGCAGAAAAGCATGCCACGAAGAAGATTCTCAAACTGGGCAGAAAATTTTCTCCCGTTGCAAAAATTTTCTCGAAACCAAATACCCGGTTGGGGAAAGAAGCCAGATAACGCAAGGAAGTGATCTTTGAACCCAATTATCCCCAGCAGCTTTGAAAGAAAGAAAACTACAACTTGTGATAGAGGAAATTATACCCCCAGCAGACAGGACAAAACGAGGAAGCTTGCGCGCAGAAAGGCAAGAAGCCGGTATCATCCCCAGCAGTTCTCGGAAAAATGAAACACTGATTTCGAGATTTCTCCGGCAGCATTATATCCCATAAGTTTTTCAAGGAAGCAAAGCGCGAGTCCCGAAGGAGGTTTGGAAAGAGGAAAAAGGAAAAGGGATTCCCCGCCAGAGTAATCCTCAGTCAATGACATTTCAATCCCCAACGAGCCCGGGAGAGAATAAAGGTTGAAGGAAGTAGAAAAGAGGAAATAAAGAAGACTTCCCTAGCAGCATTATCCCCAGCAGGTAAGTAAACAGTTCCAAAGATGTGACGACCCAAAGGGTCATCACTTCTTTTATTAATCATTTCGAGCTTCTTGGGCCTTGAAAACCTCATTCCATGTTGCCTCGATTTACATGCACAATCCGAGCATGTAACCGGAAAGATTTTGTGATAGATAATATGAATTCTATAAGAAATTTGGATAAAAATGATATTAATATTGATATGGTTGACTTCGGTCAACATTTTTGGTAAACGGACCCGGACCCGAGATTGGATGGTCCCGAGAGGTCCGTAGGAAAATATGGGACTTGGACATGCGTCCGGAGTCGAATTCTGAGGCCTAGAGCCCAAGTTATGAATTTTTATGTGAAATTGTTTTTGATGTAATTGTTAAAGGAAAATGAATTAATTGACCTTGGTATCGGGCTCGTATTTTGGTTCCGACACCCGGTACAAGTCTTAAATATTATATATGTGATTTCTGTAAAGTTTGGTGACATTCGGATGTCGTTTGAGATGTTTTGGACCTTGAGTTCCAAGTTAAGAAGTTTTGAAAATCAAAAGTATGAAAATCATGAGTTTGAGGCTTGATTTGATTAAAACGAAGTGATATTGGCGATATGATCGCACGAACAAGTTCATAATGTGTTTTTGAGGTTATGTACATGTTTGGTTTGGAGCCCGGGGGCTCGGGTAAAGATTTGATAGGCCGTTGGATGAAATTCTGAATTTTTGCACTGCTGGTTTTTCACCCAGCTGTTGGCTTCGCAATTGCGAAGTATTTCTCGCAATTGCGAAGGGGACAATGTAAGGCAAGGCTCGCAAATGCGAACCTTGATCGCAAATGCGAAGCCCCATTGACCCAGCCTTGTTCGCAAATGCGAACAATTGTTCGCATTTGCGAAAGTCCCCAGAACCTGCCTATGTTCGCAAATGCGAACAAATATTTGCAATTGCGAACATTCCCCATACTGCCTTGGTTCGCAAATGCGAACCATTGTTCGCAAATGCGAACACTGCCTTATACAGCATGTGTTCGCAAATGCGAACATTAGTTCGCAAATGCGAACATCCCTTTGTCTGCCAGTGATCGCAAATGCGAACAAATGTTCGCAAATGCGAACTTCCCAGCCTTAGCTTATTTTTCAAACTCCAGAAATTGGTCGGGGTTCGCAATTGCGAACCCATGTTCGCAAATGCGAACACAGAGACCTGTAAAACACGATTTTCAGTCATTTCTTCACTTTTTACAAAACAAAAACACCCATTTGCGATTCTTCACGGATTTCTTCTTCATCAAAACGATTGTAAGTCACTTTTTACTTAATTCTTTCAATTCCTAACATCATTAAACATGTTTTTCGTAAGAAATCAATGATTTTCATGGTAGAATTCTTGTTTTTGTTAGAAAATAGGGTTTTTCATAAATTGGGGAATTGGACCTCGAATTGAGGTCCGATTTTGAAACAAATCATATACATGAACTCGTGGGGGATGGGTAACCGGATTTTGGTCCTAACCCCGAATTCCGACCATGTGGGCCCGGGGTTGAAATTCACTATTCCGGGCAGAATGTTGTAAAAGTTGTATTTAGTCTTAAGAATTAGTTTGTTGAGTAGTATTGATGATATTAAATCAATTGTGTATAGATACGATTGGATTGGAGCCAAATTTGAAAGAAAAAGACATTTCCACGGATTGAATTGTTCATAGACATTCGAGGTAAGTGTTTGTTCTATTCTAGCTTGAGGGAATAGGATTATGTGTTATGTGTTATGTGATCGAGTGCGGTGTATGGGCTGTGGTGACGAGCATCCATACACCGGCGTCTAGTATGACCGTGAGTCGTTGAAAAATGATTATTTTGAGATATATTACGGATGAATTGTTATTGTTCTCCCTTGTTGGGACTTGTTGTGAAGATAATTATTGATTGCCCTTGATGGGACGGTTTATGAATTACTTGTTTCTTTCTTTGCCCTTAACCGTGATTGTTATTTGGGTGAGGAAGAGTGATAATGCACGAAGGGTGATGCCGTGCCATGTTTATTTATTTATGCACGAAGGTTAATGCCGTGCCATGTTTATTTATTGATTATGCATGAAGGATCATGACGTGCCCTGTTATTGAACCATGTACGAAGGATCATGCCGTACTATGGATGTGAGAATGAGAGTAAAAGCACGAAGGGTGATGCCGTGTACTTTATTTGATTATTTGGTGAGGATGAGAGTTAAAGCATGAAGGGTGATGCCGTGTACTTTATTTGATTATTTGGTGAGGATGAGAGTAAAAGCACAAAGGGTGATGCCGTGTAACTACTTGCTATTCCTTGACTTGATATTACTTGTGTTTACATTATACTTTGTTTTTCCTTGTGAATTTATTAACTATTGTTAATTGTTGAATTCTTGGAGATATTCCTTATTGTGTTATTACCTGGTTATTTTTTGTTACTCTGTGGTATATATATATATATTGAATTGCACAGGTTTATGTGGGTGTCCGGTCCTAGGCTTGTCACTACTTCGCCGGGATAGGCCAGGCACTTACCAGCACATGGGGTCGGTTGTGCTGATACTACACTTCTGTGCGTTTTTGCACAGGTCCAGGTTACGATCAGGAGCAGCAGTAGCAGCAAATCGATTGCGTGGGAGTTGATCATATTTGAGACCGAGGTAGCTTGCAGACGTCCGCAGGCCCGGCGTCTCTCTCTTTATTATGTTATTAACTGTAGTCTCTTTGTTCCGAGACAAACAGAATTATGTTATATTTCCTTCAGACTTTTATGTGTAGTATTCCATAGTAGTTCGTGAGTTGGTGACTCCACGTCTTGGGTAGAGGATTTCGGTATGATTTTCATCATGAAGTTAGTTATTTCTATTTTGATAAAGTATTCCGCATTTATTTAATTAATTTGTGTTAAAAACAGGATAGTATGAACACAGTGGCTTGCCTAGCTACCACGAGTAGGCGCCATCACGATCCCGATATTGGGGGGAAAATCCGGGTCGTGACAAGTTGGTATCAGAGCTCTAGGTTACATAGGTCTCACCACTCACGAACAAGCTTAGTAGAGTTTGAGAGGTAGGTACGGAGACGTCCGTACTTGTCCTCCAGAGTCTATTGAGTTAGGAAAGAGTCTCTCATTTGTTCTTTCTTGTCGTGCGACTTGTTCCTCAATTACTGATTGAATTTCTATTCCGTCCTTTCGCAGATGGTGAGGACACGCGCTTCTTCGTCCGCTGACCAGCAGCCCGAGCCCCAGGCAGCTCCCGTGAGGGGCAGGGGCCAAGGCCGTATCAGAGGCCGTGGTAGGGGTAGAGCTCAGCCCCAGGCAGCTACTCCAAAGGTGGAGCCTCATATTGAGATTGACGAGGAGGTTCCGGTTCCAGCAGCTCCAGTGGGCCCAGCTCAGGTCCCAAGAAAGGCTTTATTTACCCCGGATCTCCGGGATGCTTTGGTCAGAATAGCGGGATTCATGGACGGCATTGCCAGAGCGGGTTTATTATCAGTTGCCCCAGCCACTTCTCAGGCTGGAGGAGGGGCCCAGACTCCTATTACTCATACTCCGGAGCCAGTAGCTCCTCAGCCTCAGGCACCAATGGTTCAGCCAGCTGTGGCCACTCAGTCAGGTACCACAGCTCATGCCGGTGATGGAGCGGCCATGACTTCCGATTCGTTATGGAGACTTGATCGGTTCTCCAAGCTATTTACCACTACATTCAGTGGAGCCGCATCAGGAGGATCCTCAGGACTTCTTATTCAGTTGCCATGAGATTCTCAGGACTATGGGGATCGTGGAGACAAACGGAGTTGACTTCTGTACCTTCAGACTTGCAGGATCCGCCAAGACTTGGTGGAGAGATTATTGCTTGACTCGACCGGCAGGGTCCCCAGCTTTATCATGGGACCAGTTTGCGGAACTATTTATGGAGAAGTTTCTCCCTGCTACTCGGAGGGATGTACTTCGGAGGCAGTTTGAGCGCCTCCATCAGGGCACTATGACAGTTACACAGTATGAGACGAGATTTATCGACTTGGCTCGTCATGCGGTGGTGATACTTCCCACGGAGCGGGAGAGGGTCCGCGGATTTATAGATGGGCTTAATCAGCCGATTAGACTCCGGATGGCTATGGGCGTGGGGAGTGACATATCATTTCAGGGAGGCAACCAATGCAACACGCAGAGTTGAGATGGCTCTTGCTAGGGGAGGCGGTTATTCTTCGGATAAAAGGCCTCGTCATTCGGGCATGTTTGGTGGTTCTTTCTCTGGTGGCGGAGAATCCTTTGATAGAGACCGGTCTTCCGGGCCTTTTCATTCCGCCCTTCGAGGCTTCGCAGGGTGGACCGGGTGATCGTGGTGTTCGGAGGCATTATTCAGACCAGAGCCTCCTATTAATACTCGGCCTCTTCAGCGAGTGTTCGCGGAGGCCATTCAGGGCGTCGGGGCCAGCAGCCCTATCGGTCTAAGGGTTGCTACGGTTGTGGTGACACGGGTCATTTTATCAGGTATTGCCCTCTAGCGGCGGGCAACTCTCAGGAGCGAGGTCCTCGTCCTATGATACAGGCCCCAGCCGACCCTCAGCCTGCCCGGCCAGCCGGAGGCGGGGGTGGAGATTATAGAGGTGGAGGTCGAGACCGTAGAGGTGGAGACCGTCCGGCGAGAGGTAGAGGTCAGCCGGTTGATGGTCGTCCTAGAGACGCAACTCGGAGGGGAGGTGCGGATCCCCGATTCTATGCTTTACCGGCCGGGCCGGAGGCAGAGGCATCGGATGTCGTGATTACGGGTACTATTCTTGTGTGTGGCGAGAGGTGCTTCGGTATTATTTGACCCCGGATCTACATATTCCTATGTGTCTTCCTACTTCGCACCGTATTTGGCTGCGCCCAGCTATGCTCTGGATATTCCAGTTTATGTGGCTACGCCAATGGGTGACTCTATTGTAGTCGATCGGGTGCATCGTTCGTGCGTAGTTATATTTGGGGGTCTTGAGACCCGTGTTGATCTGTTGCTTTTGGACATGGTAGATTTTGATGTCATATTAGGGATGGACTGGTTGTCCCCATATCATGCTATTCTTGATTGCCATGCTAAGACGGTGACCTTAGCCTTGCCAGAATCACCCCGACTAGAGTGGAAAGGTACCTCAAGCCACTCCGTTCGCACCGTTATTTCCTATGTTAAGGCTCGACGTATGGTCGAGAAGGGGTGTCTAGCTTATTTGGCTTATGTTCGTGATTCCAGCGCAGAAGTTCCTTCCATTGAGTCGATCCCTATTGCACGGGAGTTTCCGGAGGTTTTTCCTTCAGACCTGCCGGGCATGCCACCCGACAGGGATATTGATTTCTGTATTGATCTGGCACCGGGTACTCAGCCCATCTCTATTCCACCCTATCGTATGGCCCCGCCGGAACTTCCCCCTGGGGAGCACCTGTATTATTTGTAAAGAAGAAGGATGGCTCGATGCGGATGTGTATTGATTACCGGCAGTTAAACAAGGTGACTATCAAAAATAAATATCCACTCCCGAGGATTGATGATTTGTTTGACCAGCTCCAGGGAGCGAGGGTATTCTCTAAGAATAGACTTGAGGTCAGGCTACCATCAGCTGAAGATCAGGGCGGCTGACATTCCTAAGACAGACTTTCGCTCTAGATATGGGCATTATGAGTTCTTGGTCATGTCCTTCGGGTTGACCAATGCCCCAGCGAGCATTCATGGAGTTGATGAATCGGGTATTCGGGCCTTACTTAGATCCGTTCGTGATAGTCTTCATATATGACATCCCGGTGTACTCCGCGACCGGAAGAGCACGAGCAACGACCTCGCAGTGGTTCTTCGGACTACGAAAGATAATCGACTATATGCCAAATTTTCTAAATGTGAGTTCGGTCGAGTTCGGTAGCATTTCGGGTCACATTGTATCGGTGGAAGGTATTCGGGTAGACCCGAAGAAGATTGAGGCGATCCAGAATTGGCCTCGACCGACTTTGAATGATTGAGATTCGGAGTTTCTTGGGATTAGCGAGGTTACTACCGTCGATTTATAGAGGGTTTTCTTCTATTGCGGCCCGATGACCGGAGTTGACCCGAAGGGTGCCCAGTTCCAGTGGTCAAGGGAGTGTGAGGCGAGCTTTCAGAAGGCTCAAGACGGCCTTGACCACCGCACCGGTGTTGGTACTACCTACAAGTGCGGGGCCTTATACGATTTATTGTGACGCATCTCGTACAGGTCTTGAAGCGGTATTGATGCGGGATGGTAAGGTTATCGCTTATGCTTCGAGGCAGTTAAAAATACATGAGAAGAATTATCCAGTTCATGATCTTGAGTTAGCAGCGCAGTGGTTCATGCCTTAAAGATCTGGAGGCATTATCTATATGGTGTGACATGTGAGGTGTACACCGATCACAAAAGCCTACGGTACTTGTTCAAGCAGAAGGAGTTGAATCTACGACGGCGGAGATGGTTAGAGTTGCTAAAAGACTATGATGTTACTATCTTATATCACCAGGTAAGGCCAATGTGGTGGCCGATGCATTGAGTAGAAAGTATGCCGGCATGGGTAGTCTTGCATACATTCCGGTCAATCAGAGACCATTAGCTCTAGATGTCCAGGGCCTTAGCCAACCGGTTCGTGAGATTAGACATTTCTGAGCCTAGCAGGGTGTTAGCCCGCACGGTCGCTCGTTCTTCTTTATTAGAGCGTATCCGTGAGAGGCAATTTGATGATCCTCATTTGCGTGAGTTGAGAGATACGGTACAACGGGGAGGTGCCACACAGGTAAATCTAGATGATGATGGGGTATTGAAATTGCGGGGTCGAGTTTGTGTACCCAATGTCGAAGGGATTCGAGAGTTAATCTTAGTAGAGGCCCACAGTTCGCGGTATTCTATTCACCCAGGCGCCGCGAAGATGTACCAGGACTTACGTCGGCACTATTGGTGGCGCAGAATGAAGAAATATATCGTTGCGTATGTCGTTCGGTGTCTAAATTGTCAGGCAGGTGAAATATGAGCACCGGAGACCTGGTGGTGTATTCCGGAGGATTGAAATTCTCGAGTGGAAATGGCAGCGGATCACTATGGACTTCGTTACTCCGGACTTCCTTTGACTCGGAGGAAATTTGATGCTATTTGGGTCATTGTTGATAGGTTGACCAAGTCGGCACACTTTATTCCAGTGTCTGTCTCCTATTCGTCGGAGAGGTTAGCGGAGGTTTACATTAGGGAGATTGTTCGTCTCCGTGGAGTGCCAGTATCTATTATCTCTGATCGGGGTACGCAGTTTACCTCGCGGTTCTGGAGAGCGGTCCAGCAGGAGTTAGGCACCCAGGTTCAGTTGAGTACAGCATTTCATCCTCAGACGGATGGCCAGTCCGAGAGGACTATTCAGATTCTAGAGGACATGCTTCGAGCTTGTGTTATTGATTTCGGAGGCTCGTGGGACCGGTTTCTGCCATTAGCAGAGTTCGCCTACAACAACAGCTAAAAGTCTAGCATCCAGATGGCCCAGTATGAGGCATTGTATGGTAGGCGATGTCGATCACCAGTTGGATGGTTTGAACCGGGAGAGGCTCGGTTGTTGGGTACAAACTTAGTTCAGGAGGCCTTAGATAAGGTCAAGACTATTCAGGAGAGATTGCGTTCAGCTCAGTCTAGGCAAAAGACTTATGCGGATCGTAAGGTTCGAGATGTAGATTTCATGGTTGGTGAACGAGTATTGCTCCGAGTGTCGCCTATGAAGGGCGTGATGAGGTTCGGAAAGAAGGGCAAGCTCAGCCCTAGGTATATTGGTCCATTTGAGATTTTAGACAGAGTGGGAGGGGTGGCTTACAGATTAGCTTTGCCGCCTAGCTTATCAGCCGTGCATCCGGTTTTTCATGTATCTATGCTTCGGAGATACCACGGCGATCCCACACATGTGTTAGACTTCAGTATACTGTCCAATTGGACGATGATCTATCTTACGAGGAGGAGCCGGTAGCCTTTCTACATAGGCAGGTTCGACAGTTGAGGTCGAAGAGTTATCCTTCTGTGCGTGTTCAGTGGAGAGGTCAGCCTCCTGAGGCATCGACCTGGGAGTCCGAGTCTGATATGCGGAGCCGCTACCCACACTTGTTTCCCGACTCAGGTACTTCTTTCTTTTGTCCGTTCGAGGACGAAACGGTTGTTTTAGAGGTGGAGATTGTGACGACCCAAAGGGTCATCACTCATTTTATTAATCATTTCGAGCTTCTGAGGCCTTGAAAACCTCATTCCATGTTGCCTCGATTTACATGCACAATCCGAGCATGTAGCCGGAAAGATTTTGTGATAGAAAATATGAATTCTATAAGAAATTTGGATAAAAATGATATTAATATTGATATGGTTGACTTCGGTCAACATTTTTGGTAAATGGACCCGGACCCGAGATTGGATGGTCCCGAGAGGTCCGTAGGAAAATATGGGACTTGGACATGCGTCCGGAGTCGAATTCCGAGGCCTAGAGCCCAAGTTATGAATTTTTATGTGAAATTGTTTTTGATGTAATTGTTAAAGGAAAATGAATTAATTGACCTTGGTATCGGGCTCGTATTTTGGTTCCGACGCCCGGTACAAGTCTTAAATATTATATATGTGATTTCCGTAAAGTTTGGTGACATTCGGATGTCGTTTGAGATGTTTTGGACCTTGAGTTCCAAGTTAAGAAGTTTTGAAAATCAAAAGTATGAAAATCATGAGTTTGAGGCTTGATTTGATTAAAACGAAGTGATATTGGCGATGTGATCGCACGAACAAGTTCATAATGTGTTTTTGAGGTTATGTACATGTTTGGTTTGGAGCCCGGGGGCTCGGGTAAAGATTTGATAGGCCGTTGGATGAAATTCTGAATTTTTGCACTGCTGGTTTTTCACCCAGCTGTTGGCTTCGCAATTGCGAAGTATTTCTCGCAATTGCGAAGGGGACAATGTAAGGCAAGGCTCGCAAATGCGAACCTTGATCGCAAATGCGAAGCCCCATTGACCCAGCCTTGTTCGCAAATGCGAACAATTGTTCGCATTTGCGAAAGTCCCCAGAACCTGCCTATGTTCGCAAATGCGAACAAATGTTCGCAATTGCGAACATTCCCCATACTGCCTTGGTTCGTAAATGCGAACCATTGTTCGCAAATACGAACACTGCCTTATACAGCCTGTGTTCGCAAATGCGAACATTAGTTCGCAAATGCGAACACCCCTTTGTCTGCCAGTGATCGCAAATGCGAACAAATGTTCGCAAATGCGAACTTCCCAGCCTTAGCTTATTTTTCAAACTCCATAAATTGGTCGGGGTTCGCAATTGCGAACCCATGTTCGCAAATGCGAACACAGAGACCTGTAAAACACGATTTTCAGTCATTTCTTCACTTTTTACAAAACAAAAACACCCATTTGCGATTCTTCACGGATTTCTTCTTCATCAAAACGATTGTAAGTCACTTTTTACTTAATTCTTTCAATTCCTAACATCATTAAACATGTTTTTCATAAGAAATCAATGATTTTCATGGTAAAATTCTTGTTTTTGTTAGAAAATAGGGTTTTTCATAAATTGGGGAATTGGACCTCGAATTGAGGTCCGATTTTGAAACAAATCATATACATGAACTCGTGGGGGATGGGTAACCGGATTTTGGTCCTAACCCCGAATTCCGACCATGTGGGCCCGGGGTTGAAATTCACTATTCCGGGCAGAATGTTGTAAAAGTTGTATTTAGTCTTAAGAATTAGTTTGTTGAGTAGATTTGATGATATTAAATCAATTGTGTATAGATACGATTGGATTGGAGCCAAATTTGAAAGAAAAAGACATTTCCACGGATTGAATTGTTCATAGACATTCGAGGTAAGTGTTTGTTCTATCCTAGCTTGAGGGAATAGGATTATGTGTTATGTGTTATGTGATCGAGTGCGGTGTATGGGCTCTGTGGTGACGAGCATCCATACACTGGCGTCTAGTATGACCGTGAGTCGTTGGAAAATGATTATTTTGAGATATATTACAGATGAATTGTTATTGTTTTCCCTTGTTGGGACTTGTTGTGAAGATAATTATTGATTGCCCTTGATGGGACGGTTTATGAATTACTGTTTCTTTCTTTGCCCTTAACTGTGATTGTTATTTGGGTGAGGAAGAGTGATAATGCACGAAGGGTGATGACGTTCCATGTTTATTTATTTATGCACGAAGGTTAATGCCGTGCCATGTTTATTTATTGATTATGCATGAAGGATCATGCCGTGCCCTTGTTATTGAACCATGTACGAAGGATCATGCCGTACTATGGATGTGAGAATGATAGTAAAAGCACGAAGGGTGATGCCGTGTACTTTATTTGATTATTTGGTGAGGATGAGAGTAAAAGCACGAAGGGTGATGCCGTGTACTTTATTTGATTATTTGGTGAGGATGAGAGTAAAAGCACGAAGGGTGATGCCGTGCAACTACTTGCTATTCCTTGACTTGATATTACTTGTGTTTACATTATACTTTGTTTTTCCTTGTGAATTTATTAATTGTTGTTAATTGTTGAATTCTTGGAGATATTCCTTATTGTGTTATTACCTGGTTATTTCTTGTTACTCTGTGGTATATATATATATTGAATTGCACAGGTTTATGTGGGTGTCTGGTCCTAGGCTTGTCACTACTTCGCCGGGATAGGCCAGGCACTTACCAGCACATGGGGTCGGTTGTGCCGATACTACACTTCTGTGCGTTTTTGCACAGGTCCAGGTTACGATCAGGAGCAGCAGTAGCAGCAAATCGATTGCGTGGGAGTTGATCATATTTGAGACCGAGGTAGCTTGCAGACGTCCGCAGGCCCGGCGTCTCTCTCTTTATTTATGTTATTAGCTGTAGTCTCTTTGTTCCGAGACAAACAGAATTATGTTATATTTCCTTCGGACTTTTATGTGTAGTATTCCATAGTAGTTCGTGAGTTGGTGACTCCACGTCTTGGGTAGAGGATTTCAGGTATGATTTTCATCATGAAGTTAGTTATTTCTATTTTGATAAAGTATTCCGCATTTATTTAATTAAATTGTGTTAAAAACAGGATAGTATGAATACCGTGGCTTGCCTAGCTACCACGAGTAGGCGCCATCACGATCCCGATATTGGGGGAAAATCTGGGTCGTGACAAAAGATATCCCCAGCAGTCCAAGGAAAATAACATGACCCAGGAGGAAAACAATTCCAAAACAAGGTAATTCAGAAGAAAAGGTGGCCCAAGAGACAATGGAGGAAGAAAAAAATGGTACAGGAAGCAAAGGAAGGCGATATGGATGGGATGGAGTTAGTGAGTTGTAGTTGAAGTCAGGGAGCCCGCCTGAAGAATGGAGTGGCGATTTAGTTTTGAAGTTGTAGTTGAAGTCAGGGAGCCCGCCTGAAGAATGGAGTGGCGATTTAGTTTTGAGTTGTAGTTGAAGTCAGGGAGCCCGCCTGAAGAATAGAGTGGCAATTTAGTTTGGAAGTCGTAGTTGAAGTCAGGGAGCCCGCCTGAAGAATGGAGTGGCAATTTAGTTTGGAAGTTGTAGTTGAAGTCAGGGTGCCCGCCCGAAGAATGGAGTGGCGATATTTTGGAAGTTGTAGTTGAAGTGAGGGAGCCCGCCTGAAGAATGGAGTGGCAATTTAGTTTTGAAGTTGTAGTTGAAGTCAGGGAGCCCGCCTGGAGAATGGAGTGGCAATTTAGTGTGGAAATCGTAGTTGAAGTTAGGATGCCCGCCTGAAAAATGGAGTGGCGATTTAGTTTTGAAGTTGTAGTTGAAGTTAGGGAGCCCGAAGAATGGAGTGGCGATTTAGTTTGAAAGTTATAGTTGAAGTCAGGGAGCCCGCCTGAAGAATGGAGTGGCGATTTAGTTTTGAAGTTGTAGTTGAAGTCAGGGAGCCCGCCTGGAGAATGGAGTGGCAATTTAGTGTGGAAGTCGTAGTTGAAGTCAGGATGCCCGCCTGAAGAATGGAGTGGCGATTTAGTTTTGAAGTTGTAGTTGAAGTCAGGGAGCCCGCCTGAAGAATGGAGTGGCAATTTAGTGTGGAAGTCGTAGTTGAAGTCAGGGTGCCCGTCTGAAGAATGGAGTGGTGATTTAGTTTTGAAGTTGTAGTTGAAGTCAGGGAGCCCACCTGAAGAATGGAGTGACAATTTAGTTTTGAAGTTGTAGTTGAAGTCAGGGAGCCCGCCTGAAGAATGAAGTGGCAATTTAGTGTGGAAGTCGTAGTTGAAGTCAGGGTGCCCGCCTGAAGAATGGAGTGGCGATATTTTGGAAGTTTTAGTTGAAGTCAGGATGACCGCCTGAAGAATGGAGTGGCGATTTCGTTTTGAAGTTGTAGTTGAAGTCAAGGAGCCCGCTTGAAGAATGGAGTGGCGATTTAGTTGAAGTTATAGTTGAAGTCAGGGAGCCCGCCTGAAGAATGGAGTGGCGAGTTATTATTTTGAAGTGTTGTTGAAATCAGGTGCCCGCCTGAAGAATGGAATGACGATTTATGATTAGAGTTTGTCGATAAAGTAAGAAGCCCGCCGGAAAAGCAGAACGGCGTCTCAGTTTCCAAGATTTGATAAGGATAGTGAACAATCGGAAAGTGACAGAGTGTAACGGAAACCCCCAGCATGAATCAGAAGGAAGGTAATAGGGATCAGAAAAGATAGATTGAGACTTCGAAGGAGAATAGTTCGAAGATCACAAGTAAGGGAATTCACTTCGGAGTGCAATGCAAGTTAGCGACAAAATAAGCTTGCGACCAGAATGCGAGTCAACGGTCCGAGATGATCAACAAAAGTTAGTCACAAAGGCAAGGAGTTAATCCAAGTGCAGAAGTTGAGGAAAGATGTGGTGTGCTCAAGAGATGGCTGAGGTCACAAGCACTGCATACCTGGTCTTGACCCGAAGAGCAACACCTACAACTAGCAAGTATCAAGGTTCAAATTTATAGTCCGCATGAAGCACCAACCAATACTCAAGATCAAGCTTCAGAAGACTTATAGATAGGAATCTTGTAACTAGTAGCTGATAGGCTTAGTTAGCCTTCCTCATGTTTTGATTTTTGATGTAATAGTAAGACCACGGACCGGAACTTCGATGGAATGGAACCTCGACGGAACGGCACCTCGAATGGCTCTCCATTTCGGTTACTCCATATTCTTACTCACTTCTGAACTACACGTGGCCTGATTCCTTTATAGCCAAGGATATGTAGGCAGCTCAGATACAAGGGCTCGGTCACATCCTCTTCTTTTTAGTTTAGTCTCTCCGAATAAGGGTCGGGTCAAAACACTTGTCTAGTCGTTCTTTGTCTGAAAACTCTTTGTGTTTTCAGTCAAAGAGGGGCAGCTGTAGATGCGTGATTTTGCCCCTACCCGAGATTTTTTATATTTTTAGCGTAAAATATTTAGTTTAGTTTTAATATAGCTATTTTAGCTAAATTTGACTATTTTACTTTATTTTTACCTTAAAATGAAAAATAACAAAAATATAGTTTTATTAATGTTTCGTAGTCATTTTAAACTTGAAAAATACAAAAATAGTACTTTATATTTTTATCTTTTTATAAAAACAAAAATAATAAAAAATAGTTTCATTAATATTATGTAGTTATTTTAAACTTGAAAAATATAAAGAAATAGTTTTATTTTAATTATGAGTATTATAGTTATTTTGATTACCTATGATTAATTAAATAACACCATTCTCGGTTCCGGGCGAAGAATAATATTCGGGTTCAAACTACCCGGTTTTATAATTTTCGGACCTAGCCCGTAATAATCCGAGTCCACCACACGAGGAACACGGACAAAAATAACCCATACAACATACATGACACATTTTTTAGAAAAGAAGAGACTGAGCTCTTGGGATTTTTTTTGAAGGAAAAAACGTGAAAAAAAGAAGCTGAAGAAAAAACAGAAAAATAATAATAATACACACAGTAGGAGGCCACGGTGGAGGAAAAAGATTTTGTGCTTCGTCAACCTCGTTCTACCCGTCGAATCATTTGTTCTTGGTTTCAGTTTGGTTCGAGTTCTGTCCGGAGAGGTCGAGGTTTGAGATCGTCATAAAAGGTTCGTTTTCTCGTTGTGTACGTTAAAAATATGTAGAAATAAAGGTGCATGTTCTTTTCCGATATTGTTCTTCTCGCTAATATTTTGGATCGTTTCGCATTTGATTTAGTTTCGTATGATTCGGACGATTTTTTGTAAATATATGATTCTGGTGAACATGCAATTTCACAATTAATGGTGGTCTTGTAGTGTCGAAGTTAGCTAATGAAAATAACTAATCCTTCATATGCTCGCCAACTAGTTATGCTTCCGTTGTTTATGTAATTGTTCGCCATAGTCTTGAATTTGCTCACTTAGTTATCTAGTCGTATGTTTACTCGAATTGGTTATAGTTGAGTATGACTTTGTCACATTATAGAAAGTGGTTCGTTATTCTTTAACTGAACGACGTAATTAGATTAAAGGAATCGGGGGTGCATTTCATGTGACCCGACTCCAATTTTGAACAAGGTTAAATAAAGCGTGTCATGAACCACAAGTGCATTTCATGTAGCGTGGCTTGCAACATGTTTTAATTAA
This sequence comes from Nicotiana noctiflora, assembly GCA_032618575.1. Lineage (NCBI taxonomy): Eukaryota > Viridiplantae > Streptophyta > Magnoliopsida > Solanales > Solanaceae > Nicotiana > Nicotiana noctiflora. Next base: position 192,678 of record JASVEL010005398.1, on the reverse strand, counting down.
TCTTGAATTAACTCTTAAATAAATATAGCGGAATGTAGTTTGCTTTTAAATTAGAATTAGAGGCGTGCCTCGCCTAACAAAATTATACAAATCGCGGGGCCCTCATAAATGTATATATAAAATACTTAGATTTCGAGATGTGCCGTTTCTTAGCGAATTTCACGCCATTCTCAAAAATGTAAATAAGTAATCGCTCTAGGCGCGTATTTCAATAATTTTACCTTCTTAAATACGGGTGTGCATTTCATGCGGCCCAAATCCAAATCCCAAAATGTTGAATAAGAATGTGTCGAGGATCCGGGTACATTTCATGTGACGTGATTCGAGACATATTTTTAGGCAACATTCTTTTTTTGTAAATAATAATAATAATAAAAGCGGTAAAGGGATATTAATTTGCATTAAGTACATAACTGTTAAAATCAGATAAATAAGCCGAATATGACAGTTAAGCGACCATGCTAGAACCACGGAATTCGGGAATGCCTAACACCTTCTCCCGGGTTAACAGAATTCCTTATCCGGATTTCTGGTTCGCGGACTGTTAAACAGAGTCATTCTTTTCCTCGATTCGGGATTCAACCGGTGACTTGGGAAACCATAAATCTCCCAAGTAGCGACTCTGAATTAATTAAATAAATCCCATTTCAATTGTCTTTTAATTGGAAAAACTCCATCGCGCCCACGCGGGTAAGCGGAAAAAGGAGGTGTGACAACTTGAATTTTATATACAGATGCAATATATTTTTTTATATTTTTATTTATTTAAACAAATAAACACACACACACACAAACGCAAATAATAAGAGAAAAATAACACAAAATCCACAATAATTGCAAACGACACAAAATTATTTTATTTTGAATTTTTTGGGAGTGATTCTCATATAGGGCAAAAATCACGTGCTCACATGCACCACAAGACCCACCTGTACAAACACCTACTTTTAGTAGACAACCTTCTAAACGCCAAGAAACGTCATTAGGTTGGAGATTCTTTACTCAACTAAGAGAACAAAATATGGCTCAGTGTAATAATTGTAAAAAATTGTTGGTGCATAAATTTACTGGAGACCGTAGTGGCACGAGTAGTTTGACTAGGCACATAATAACACACCCTAGTGAAAAAGTTAAATATTACAAATTGAAAGCACAGCTAGAGGGGACAAGTGTAGATAATGCGGGTAACCCTAGTACAGGTTCAAATCTAGTTTAACCTGGAATTAACACTGTCGTCGGAGGTATTTTATATTATGATCCAAATAAATATAGGGAACAATTAGCAAAGATGGTTACCGTTATGTGTTTACCATATACTTTTCCTTTTAATCGTAATTTTGTGCATTATATTAGAGAAGTTTTTAATCATACTTATAAAGGTTGGTCTCGTGCAACAGTTAATGCTGATATTTATAAATTTAAACACGAATACGAACAATATTTGCGGTATTTATTTAGTCATATAAGTAATCGAATTTCTATTACCACTGATATTGGTAGAAGTAATAACGATTGTGATTAGCTAACTGTTACTAGTCACTGGATAGATGAGGAGTGGATAATGCAAAAATGCATTCTTGTGTATAGAATAATTATAATTCACGTCACACAGGTAAGTTTATCGCTAATACTGTTGGAGATATTTGTAGATATTTTTGCAATAGTGATAAAATAATGTCAATTTCTATGGATAATGCTTCTAGCAACACTAGTGCAGTAGGCATTCTTACAACAGTATTAAATCCTGCATTTAGTAATATATTTCATATTAGATGTATTTGTCATATTTATCATTTAATTGTCGGTGATGGTATGCGAATTTCAAATTTAGAAATTAAAAATATTAAAATGGCTCTTAATTGGCTTTTTTATTCTAACCGTAGAAGTCGACTTAGGGAGTATTTTAAAAATGTGATGAATATGGCCTTAGAGAAAGAAAGGTTCCTAAACATTGCCCCACTAGATGGAATTATATGTACGAAACTTTAGTAGTTGCTTACGAATATAGGAACCCAATTAATGCAACGTTCAATGCTCGGGTTGGGGGTGTGGATGATGATGAAATGCTTACAACCTAAGATTGGACAAATGTTAAAATTCTTATAGATTTTTTAGAACATTTTCAAGGTGCTACAAATGTATTTTCCGGACAATATTATCCAACTATTTCAAACTGTTTAGTTTATATTGCAGCCTTATGTGAATTATTTACAGATTTTTTTGGAGGGTGGGGAAATTTATCAACTTGCTATAAATTCAATGAAAGAAAAGTTTAAAAAATATTTTTTCCATATCCCCCCTATTTATGGTGTATCTGCAATGTTAAACCCTACAATGAAAATAGGAGGTCCTCATTTTTGGTATACAAATATTTATAGGGCTTTAGATCTTTCAGTAGAGGAACGTGCTACACTTGCAGATGCAAAAGCATCAATTAAAATTAATACTCAAACAATATATAATGCATACCAACTATCCTTAGAACATTCTAGGACAAATGTTCCAACCCCTACTTCGTCTACTTCACAGTCGTCTAAAAGAGCCACGGGCTTGAAGGCACTTAAATCTTGGACGGAGTTTAGGGGTTCTCAAGGAGATAATTATGATAAAACTTCCCATCTATATGAGCTTCAAGTTTATTTGTCGCAGGGACTTGAGAAGGAGAATCCAGATGGGAGTTTTGAGCTTTTGGAATGATGAAAGTTACGGGAAAAACATTTTCCTGTTCTTGCAAGGATGGCTCGCGATATTTTATCAATTCAAGTTTCAACTGTTGCATCAGAGAGCGCCTTCAGTCAAGCTAGACTTCAAATAGGTGATCATAGAGCATCTATGAGGGAGAGCTTGGAAAAACCAGTGCTATTTAGAGATTGAATCCGCTGGGAAAGAAAAAACCTTGGACTTGCGTAATCATAACCAGAAGTGGATGAAGCTTACGAAGAAATGATAGCTGAACTTGCAGAGGATGCTGCTTCGCCGGGAAGTGGTGATGAACAAGCTTCTTTTCCACCACCACCAACGGAACTTCCTCCAAACCTTGAAGGATTTATGAGATTTGTTAGAGATACAATGTGGATTGTATTGTAATGTAACGACCCGGCCTATCGTTACGGGAATTACCACCCCGTCATGTTGCAATTACATGTTTTATTGCTTTTATACCAGTGTTAGAGCCTATCGGGTGAGTTAGGAGTGAATTGAATTGAAAATGAAGCAAATAGCATGTTTGAAGGAAGTTTGAATATGGAAAGTCAACCTAGAGTTGACTATCGAGTTAGATTGCTCGGAATCAGATTTTGATGATTCGACTAGTTTCGGGAGATCATTTATGACTTAGGAGAGCAATCAGAATTGAATTTGGAGGCCCGGTGTAATTTTAGGCTTGAATTGGCTAAGGTTGAATTTTGGCGAAATACGAACGGTAGGTGAGATTTTGATCCGGGGGTCGGAATGGAATTCCGACAGTTGCAGTAGCTTCGTTAGGTGATTTTGGATATGCCTGCAAATTTTCAGGTCATTCGGACATCATTTGGTCGGGTTTTTGATTGAATGAGCAATTCAGAAATTTTAAAGAAACTTAGGCTTGAATCCGTGTGTAATTGGTGATTTTGATGTTTAGGATGGTGTTTTTATGATTGGAACAAGTTCGTATCGTGTTTTGGAGTATGTTGGTGGTTTTCGTTGGGGTCCCGGGAGCCTCGGGATGAATTCGGGGGTCCAAACGGACCAATTTGTGCCAAAGGCACTGCTGTTTCTGCTGCAATTAGTGCAGAAGATTTTTGTGCTTCGCGATCGCGAAGCTAGGTCTGCGATCGCGTAGGGTTAAGCTGGGAAGTTCTGCGATCGCAAGGTTGAGACTGCGATCGCGTAGGGTATCGAGATGAGGCTGGGAGATTGCTCTTCGCGATCGTAGAAGTAGCGATGCGATCGCGTGAGGTTGAGTGTTTGTGCATCGCGATCGCGGGTAGGTCGATGCGATCACGTAAGGTCGTGTTCTTGAGCAGTGCGATCGCGACCCCTTTGATGCGATCGCGTAGGGTCACTGAGTTGAGCACTGCGATCGCGTCCAGGCTCACGCGATCGCGTAGAGGAAAGTTGGCAGCCGGGTTTTTGTGCATCGCAATCGCACTCCCAGTGCTGTGATCGCGTAGAGTAAATGGCCCAGGCAGTGAGTTTAAGTCCAGAAACATTTCATTAAGGGTTCATACACCCCAAAGCACCATTTTTGAGCCCTAGAGAGAAGAAATCACGGGAAAACGCTGGGAAATCATCGGGTATTCATCGGAGGTAAGTTTCTTGACTCAAAAACATCATTTTATGGTAGGATTAACATCAATCTTCATGAATTTGGGTTGAAATTGTGAAGAATTGTGGCCTAGATATTGAAAACGAAAATTTGGGTTTTGAAAGGCCAATCGAACTCCGATTTTGGTAAATTTTATATGTACGGACTCGTGGCGAGATGAGGGTTCCAGAAATGTGAATTTCGTAAATTTTCGGAATGTGGGCCCGGGGCTCGGGTTTTGGCAACTTTGGGAATTTTGATGTAAATTGAGTTATTTCGACTGGGTTGTGTTTAATTAGCCTATATTGATGTATTCTCATTGATTTTGAGCAGATTCGGCATTCAAGGTGATTGAATTGCGAGGCGAGCACAAGGCGGATTAAGGCTTCTATCGGATCGAGGTGAGTGGTGGTAATAAATAATGTACCGAGGGTTTGAAACCCCGTACTTGCACTTTACAGTGCTATGTAGAGATGAGACACACGTCATGAGACGGGCGTGGTGGCATTGTGATTTGGGGATTGGACTTGGTCATTCCCGACTAATAGTATTCTATGTATTATGACCGATAATGAGATTATAAATGTATAGTTGGGCTAATAGCCATGTTTGGGGCCTTGTGCCGATTTGTAGAACATTAGGGGACCTGTAGAATTAGGCGACCCTTAAATCATGCTGGCTACATACACCCAACCGTAGTATATCATGTTGGATACATAAACTCAGCCATAGTTATAACTGTATAGCATATCATGAGCCAATACTAGATGTGTACTTGGAGGTAGACATTCCTTATTCTAGCTGAGTGAGCCTGAGAGGCCAGGTCTATATTGACTGGGATAGGGTCGAGGACCCATTGCGAGGTATTATATATATATATACCTATATTGGATCGGGCTGCACGCCGCAGCAGTATATATATTGGATCGGGCTGCACGCCGCAGTAATATACATGTGGGACGGACTGCACGCCGCAGTATTATTGCGCTTGGGCTGTAGGAGCCCCTTCGGAGTCTGAGTCTGCACACATTCCAGTGAGCGCGGTAGTATAATATTATATGTATATATATATAATTTGGATCGGACTGCACGCCGCAGTAATATATGATGGACCTGGCTGCACGCCACTGTATCATAGCGATTGGGCCTAAGGAGCCCCTCCGAAGTCTGCACACACCCCCAGTGAGCGCCGTCGACGTTAAATGGCTGCACGCGGCAGCGGTATATGTATTGGAGCGGGCTGCACGCCGCAGCATTATACTTATGGATATTCATATATATACTAAAATATTGATATGATATAGACATATGTATATGTCTCCATATATATTGAGATAGCTGTATACCGTAGTGGTATGAGTGAGAATGTGGTCAGTGTGGGACCTAGATGGCATAGATGTGGACCGGATATTGGGGGTATTCATTATAGTGATGACGTACCTGTGAGGTTACCCTTAGAACTGTATAGTGATAGTACATGTGTTCTCACTTCCAGTCGTTGTTTATTTTTGTTACTCACTGAGTTGAAATATACTCACCCTACTCCCCCGCATTTTTGTGTGTGCAGATATACAGGATTAGGAGGGCAGTTGAGCTATCGCAACTGCTTGTGTTATCGCCATTCTATGGAGACTTTGAGGTAGTTGCCGTCGTCCGCACGACCCGATATTCCTTCCTACTGTCTTTGATTATGTATTGTTATTTCTTTCCGCTCTGAGCTTTGGTTGTAAACCTTATTACACTTATGTTCTTTAGAGGCTCATGACTCTTGACCCTTCGGTCTATGGGAGTCGGCACATGTTGGGACTTGGTTCCCTGTTTTAAATATATCTATCACTGTTGTGCTTAAATTGGATAAAGTGAGCTTGTGGCTCCGTGGTTATTGTTGATTGGTCGGGCTGGCCTAGCAGTGTGCTGGGCGCCATCACGATCGGATTTGGGGTCGTGACAAGTTGGTATCAAAGCCTAGGTTTACTAGGTCTCATGAGTCTTGAGCCGGTTAGTAGAGTCTTGTGGATCGGTACGGGGACGCTTGTACTTATCCTCGGGAGGCTGCAAACCTTTAGGAAACACTTCACATTTCTTGGAATTCTTATCGTGCGTACTTGATTCAGCTTGAGATATACCTTTTTGAAACTCCTTCCGCACGTCCGTGTACGCATCGAGCGCTCAGTAATATAAGTGCCTTATGTGTAGTGGAACGAGTTCAAACTCAGGAAGACTGTGAATTCATGTTGGGCCAGTCGGGAGGACTTGAGGCCAGATCCTTGTCTATGGCTTGAGCACCAAGGTACTAATTTCGCGAGTCGGTATTACGAAGTTCATACGATCAATATTGATCTTTATTGTGATTTGATATGTAGCCCTAGCTATGGGCGTGAGAAATATTCTCATCGCCTCTTAATTGGAAGGTAAAGTGCCTTATGTGTAGTGGAACGAGTTCAAACTCAGGAAGACTAAAGTGATTTTGATATGTGTTATGATTCGAGCAGGTACAACACAGGTTCAAGTATAAATTGTGATAATATGATTCGTATAGTATGGGATTTAATGTTGTTGAAATACATTGTGATATCTTGTTGAGTTGTGGATGTATTGTTAGAATGGTTTGGTGATTCTCTGGCAGGTGGATAGGCCAATTTACAAAGGAAACTCTGCCGAAAGTTTGGAAAAATTTGGGACTTAGTAAGATTTCTGTCACCTAAAGAGAGTGGGCTTATTGGTGGTGCATGTATATCTGCAAGAATTGCAGAAGAGCTAAGGTCTCCGATGATTCGAGTCTCTGTCAAGGCTTGTAAATGACTTGAGTTTAATCTCATATTAACATTTCGGCATCACTTGAGTAATAATGATATGAGTGGTTGAAAGTGCTTTGATGAATGGCTTCGAGCTAAGTTGGGGAGGTTGCTATTGATTAACCGATTGCACTATTGTGTGCTATGTTGATTCTGTCTCTAAGTATGTTGGGAAATTCTGGTAAAGGTTATGGTGCTTCGTAGATCTGATGAAGTACTAGGGTGTTTTGAACTGCTGTTGGTAAAGAATGTTCGGTGTATAGAAAAAAAAAGATAGCTAATTGTATCCGTATGTAATCATGATCTGCAGTGTCAGAGTTCTAATAAGGCACGAGTGGTTCTGTTCAATAAGACAGTTGAATTACAGCTGAATAAGGATGACTGACGCCCGAGAATTGTTTACGGTGTTCAAGATTTTACTTGTAACAGTCGGGTGTCTTAAGATTGTGCATGTGGCTAAAGAGGGTGGTTTCGTTAGAAGAGATCGGTACTTGTGTTATATTATGTGAATGATGGGATTCTATGTAATCCGTATTGGAAGGTAATGATAACGAATTCAAATCGCAAGAGGTTCATCGAAATAAAGTATTGTAGAATGTGGTACTTTTGGTTAACATTGAGAGAGTATTCAGTGGCCTTTGGGTCTTAGACCGTGTGGTCTTGTGTACGAGTCTCATGTGGTAACATGAGTTGATGTATTATGGTACTATAGTAAAGACTGATATGAAATTAGAGATGAATCAGAAAGGAAACTGGGTAAATGGAACAACTTGTTAATAAACCAGAATGGTATAGAAAGGAATACGATTGATTCCTGGTATGTGGTTGAAGTAATGAGTCTTGCAGACATTGCAGCAGAGCTCTTGAGTGCCGGCAGTTGTGTAACTTGATATGGGTATAAGGACTCAGTCCTGGCAGTTAAACTTATGCAACGAATGGGAAGAAATAGTTCGTGATGTGTTTTATCATGGTTTGAAGATGAGTATATTCCTGTCGGTATGCGAAGCGTGGAATGTGTAATGAGTTTTTCTTCTATATGGGATCACGAAAGTCCTTGACTAGTGGAGTGCGCCGATATTGAGGCGGAGGAAAGGGATATGAATTTCCATGTTGTCTTAGTGTGATATGGTATACACGATGTGTTATGGAAAGTTGATAAGGGTATATTCAAGGTTTTGAGATCAGTTCATAATATATGGGAAGTCAATAAAATTATTGAGCAGCGCGGACAGCTGCAGGTGAATTAAGAATCGATCTTTCCGATAATTTAAGAAAATGATACTGCTATTCTATTAACTTGGCAGGGAATATGATCCAAAAAGGACAAGGTAATGTAAAATGATGATATCCAGTTGTATGGTAGTATTCTCTTGTTGGATCGACTATAATAACTGAATCGTTGATGGCATAGTGAAATTTCTGAATGGCCGTCGTGGTATGAATGGACGCTTGATGTGCGTTATGTATTCGTACGGTGGAGTGTGGAACCAGGTATTGTGATTCATGTGTTGTATATGTGTTGGAGACTTGAAGTTCTCGTTAGTCCGCCTATGCAGTGGTTGTATATCATGAGTATCGACACCGTTTTGTGATTATCGAAAATCAGAAGCTCTAATGGCTTTTTCTCTCAACTTGGGTTATGATACTTGATTGCTTATTGGTCGTCATTGGGCTAGTTTGTCCAGACTAATGTGATATGAACTATGTCGGAAAATGACACAAATTGCGTAGCAGAAAAACATCAAAGTATGCTCCAACAGAGTAGTTGTACCCAGGACCAGCGGACAGCTGGTAGGTATTGCTTTGTTAATTGGACCTTAGGGGCGGATGTTAGTGTAGAGGTATCTACCATTGTTTCAGTTCCAGTATTGGGGAACTTTGACGGGTGCAATGCAGGTGGCCGAGCTTGAGGATATGTATATGTTGTTGCGATGAGCGACTTGTCTCGATGTGCATTCCCTTTGCTAGGTGTATTCGTGGATCGGGTGGCACGCCGCCACATGTATGGTATCTGGATCGGGTGGCACGCCGCCACATGTATGTTGTTGGAACGGGTTGCACGCCGCAACAGAATATTGTGAAAATGTAGTTAGTGGTATGTTACCGTGTATACAGTACTTCCTAGCTTCTGAGGAATAGTCCGTATTGGGCATCGCTCGGGAATAGCACATCGGTGGTGTCCTTTCAAGATTTGATAGCGTATATCATTGTATCACCGCAGGTGTGATTGATTGCTTGAGTTCAGACCTAGATATGTGTGTGGCTGACCGTTTTGAGCATGGTGACTTGAGGTGCTCCATGAGTAATAGTGTTTGGATAGAATCATGAGTTGTGGCAAGGCCACGTGATGTTATGACCTTTCGAGAAGGAGTTAGGTACTTTATTCCTATGATGTGAGACGAGATCTCAGTTTTATATTATGATGGTATAGAGGAATTGAGCTACGGCTCTTTTGTTTGAGTTGGTTGTTAGGATTTGAGTATGATCAGACGTTTCTTATTGGAGCCTGTGTTGTGCTCATCGTGGCTTAGGCCGGTGTTGAGGTGTCATATCACCAGTGCGGTGTGTTATAATCGAAATGATCATTGGAGCCAATAATGAGTGTGAGTATATGTGATTTCAACTGGTTAGAAAGGTAATATTGAGGTTCGACTCCAAAATTCTGTTGTAGTATCAATTAAAAGGGAAATGGATTCATGAATGGTTGACCTGAGAGATGGGTTCGATATATCGCGTGTTCGGTTGCCGTGGGCATGATATGAAGGTGTTGGAACAAGACTCTATCTAATGAAAAAGGGTTTTTCAGTTGGTATTTGGTTATCATGGGAAATTGTGTGACTAGAGACTATTGTCTCGAGTGATTGGGTTGTTTGATACATCATATGATCTCACCCGGAGTAGTGAATATGGGTTATTGCAGTGGATTCGAGTGTATCCTGAGTATAGGCATGGGATTTGCATTTGGCATATGATTTCAGAAAGTGCAATGTGATTTATGGTCCATATGGTCTGTGAAATTTTGACTATATGGTGTTTTTGGACTTATGTGAGATAGGGTGACGTATGATCGCCCTAATATATGCTTGGTAAGGTCATTCAGCTATTGGGTTGCTTCTAGTACAACTCTCGGTACGCTCGAGGACGAGCGATTGTTTAAGTTGGGGAGAATGTAACGACCCGACCTATCGTTACGGGAATTACCACCCCGTCATGTTGCAATTACATGTTTTATTGCTTTTATATCAGTGTTAGAGCCTATCGGGTGAGTTAGGAGTGAATTGAATTGAAAATGAAGCAAATAGGAAGTTTGAATATGGAAAGTCAACCTAGAGTTGACTATCGAGTTAGAGTGCTCGGAATCAGATTTTGATGATTCGACTAGTTTCGGGAGATCATTTATGACTTAGGAGAGCAATCGGAATTGAATTTGGAGGCCCGGTGTAATTTTAGGCTTGAATTGGCTAAGGTTGAATTTTGGCGAAATCCGAACGGTAGGTGAGATTTTGATCCGGGGGTCGGAATGGAATTCCGACAGTTGCAGTAGCTCCGTTAGGTGATTTTGGATATGCCTGCAAATTTTCAGGTCATTCGGACATCATTTGGTCGGGTTTTTGATTGAATGAGCAATTCAGAAATTTTAAAGAAACTTAGGCTTGAATCCGTGTGTAATTGGTGATTTTGATGTTTAGGATGGTGTTTTTATGATTGGAACAAGTTCGTATCGTGTTTTGGAGTATGTTGGTGGTTTTCGTTGGGGTCCCGGGAGCCTCGGGATGAATTCGGGGGTCCAAACGGACCAATTTGTGCCAAAGGCACTGCTGTTTCTGCTGCAATAAATGCAGAGGATTTTTGTGCTTCGCGATCGCGAAGCTAGGTCTGCGATCGCGTAGGGTTAGGCTGGGAAGTTCTGCGATCGCAAGGTTGAGACTGCGATCGCGTAGGGTATTGAGATGAGGCTGGGAGATTGCTCTTCGCGATCGCAGAAGTAGCGATGCGATCGCGTGAGGTTGAGTGTTTGTGCATCGCGATCGCGGTAGGTCGATGCGATCGCGTAAGGTCGTGTTCTTGAGCAGTGCGATCGCGACCCCTTTGATGCGATCGCGTAGGGTCGCTGAGTTGAGCACTGCGATCGCGTCCAGGCTCACGCGATCGCGTAGAGAAAAGTTGGCAGCCAGGTTTTTGTGCATCGCGATCGCACGCCCAGTGCTTGCGATCGCGTAGAGTAAATGGCCCAGGCAGTGAGTTTAAGTCCAGAAACATTTCATTACGGGTTCATACACCCCAAAGCACCATTTTTGAGCCCTAGAGAGAAGAAATCACGGGAAAACGCTGGGAAATCATCGGGTATTCATCGGAGGTAAGTTTCTTGACTCAAAAACATCATTTTATGGTAGGATTAACATCAATCTTCATGAATTTGGGTTGAAATTGTGAAGGATTGTGGCCTAGATATTGAAAACGAAAATTTGGGTTTTGAAAGGCCAATCGAACTCCGATTTTGGTAAATTTTATATGTACGGACTCGTGGCGAGACGAGGGTTCCAGAAATGTGAATTTCGTAAATTTTCGGAATGTGGGCCCGGGGCTCGGGTTTTGGCAACTTTGGGAATTTTGATGTAAATTGAGTTATTTCGACTGGGTTGTGTTTAATTAGCCTATATTGATGTATTCTCATTGATTTTGAGCAGATTCGGCATTCAAGGTGATTGAATTGCGAGGCGAGCGCAAGGCGGATTAAGGCTTCTATCGGATCGAGGTGAGTGGTGGTAATAAATAATGTACCGAGGGTTTGAAACCCCGTACTTGCACTTTACAGTGCTATGTAGAGATGAGACACACGTCATGAGACGGGCGTGGTGGCATTGTGATTTGGGGATTGGACTTGGTCATTCCCGACTAATAGTATTCTGTGTATTATGACCGATAATGAGATTATAAATGTATAGTTGGGCTAATAGCCATGTTTGGGGCCTTGTGCCGATTTGTAGAACATTAGGGCACCTGTAGAATTAGGCGACCCTTAAATCATGCTGGCTACATACACCCAGCCGTAGTATATCATGTTGGATACATAAACTCAGCCGTAGTTATAACTGTATAGCATATCATGAGCCAATACTAGATGTGTACTTGGAGGTAGACATTCCTTATTCTAGCTGAGTGAGCCTGAGAGGCCAGGTCTATATTGACTGGGATAGGGTCGAGGACCCATTGCGAGGTATTATATATATATATATATACCTATATTGGATCGGGCTGCATGCCGCAACAGTATATATATTGGATCGGGCTGCACGCCGTAGTAATATACATGTGGGACGGACTGCACGCCGCAGTATTATTGCGCTTGGGCTGTAGGAGCCCCTTCGGAGTCTGAGTCTGCACACATTCCAGTGAGCGCGGTAGTATAATATTATATGTATATATATATAATTTGGATCGGACTGCGCGCCGCAGTAATATATGATGGACCTGGCTGCACGCCACTGTATCATAGCGTTTGGGCCTAAGGAGCCCCTCCGAAGTCTGCACACACCCCCAGTGAGCGCCGTCGACGTTAAATGGCTGCACGCGGCAGCGGTATATGTATTGGAGCGGGCTGCACGCCGCAGCATTATACTTATGGATATTCATATATATACTAAAATACTGATATGATATAGACATATGTATATGTCTCCATATATATTGAGATAGTTGTATACCGTAGTGGTATGAGTGAGAATGTGGTCAGTGTGGGACCTAGATGGCATAGATGTGGACTGGATATTGGGGGTATTCATTATAGTGATGACGTACCTGTGAGGTTACCCTTAGAACTGTATAGTGATAGTACAGGTGTTCTCACTTCCAGTCGTTGTTTATTTTTGTTACTCACTGAGTTGAAATATACTCACCCCACTCCCCCGCATTTTTGTGTGTGCAGATATACAGGATTAGGAGGGTAGTTGAGCTATCGCAATTGCTTGTGTTATCGTCATTCTATGGAGACTTTGAGGTAGCTGCCGTCGTCCGCACGACCCGATATTCCTTCGTACTGTCTTTGATTATGTATTGTTATTTCTTTCCACTCTGAGCTTTGGTTGTAAACCTTATTACACTTATGTTCTTTAGAGGCTCATGACTATTGACCCTTCGGTCTATGGGAGTCGGCACATGTTGGGACTTGGTTCCCTGTTTTAAATATATCTATCACCGTTGTGCTTAAATTGGATAAAGTGAGCTTGTGGCTCCGTGGTTATTGTTGATTGGTCGGGCTGGCCTAGCAGTGTGCTCTGGGCGCCATCACGACCGGATTTGGGGTCGTGACATGTAACTTGTACTTCGGCACATCTTCTTTGGTTTTTTTTCCTTTTAATGGTGGTATTAGTACCTTGTTGTGCTCATTCCATTGGGGGAAGAAGTTTAAAAAAGAAAGATATGTTATTTTTGGTAATAAAAATTATTACACATTTCTTTGATTCTGCATATCTCTTAATACATAATAAATATACTTAATACATATACACATAATATATATACATAATATATATTATATATATACATAATACTTAACATATATATACATAACATATATATATATATACACTTAACATATATACATAATATATAGACTTAACATATATACTTAACATATATATACTTAACATATATACATAATATATAGACTTAACATATATACTTAACATATATATATTTAAAATATATACATAATCTATAGACTTCACATATATGTTAAGTATATATGTTAAGTCTATATATTATGTATATATGTTAAGATTACTCCTATTCAAAGATCCATTGATTTTGCTTCTAAGTTTCCTGATGTTATTACTGACAGGACTATGCTGCAAAGATTTTTAGGAAGTTTGAATTATATTTCCCCTTTCTACAAAAATCTTTCTCGAGATTTAGCCCCATTTTATGATAGGCTAAAAAAGGATTCTAAATCCCCTTGGACTGATAGTCTGACAAATCTAGTTAAACAGGTAAAACAACGTGTTCATTCACTTCTCTGCTTAACTCTTGCAAATCCTAATTGGCAAAAAATTATTGAAACTGATGCTTCCAATATTGGCTTTGGTGGGATACTTAAACAAATTAATCCCAACGACAAGCATGAATGCTTGATTCGTTTTCATTCCGGAAAATGGAATGAAGCCCAGAGAAAATACCCTACTGTGGCTCACGAAATGCTTTGTATAGTTAAATGTGTTCTAAAATTTCAAGATGATTTATATAATCAGAAGTTTTTAATAAAAACTGATGCTTAGTCTGTTAAATTTATGTTTAACAAAGACTATAAACATGACGCTTCTAAAATGATTTTCGCTAGGTGGCAAGCACAACTGGCACCTTTTGATTTCGAAATTCTTTATAAAAAGGGAATCGATAATTCTCTACCTGATTTCTTATCAAGAGAATTTCTAAATTAAAATATGAATCTTAGTACATATTTTTGTGATAACAAAATAATTGCAATTCTTCTAGCCGTTCCTCTTGGACAAGATATCCAAGAAATAATTCTGAAAAAGCTTATTGATTATATTCTAGAACAAGATAAAGAAGATGACTTCTCATTTTCAATATTTGATTATGAAGAAGAACATATTTCATGGTACGATATAGATATTTATTATGAATTTTACTAATCCTCCTTTTTATTAAAGGATGGGTGGAAACGGAGAAGCATTATGGTCTCCGCCAATTCGCGGTAAAGGTGGAGGAGGACAGAATAATCGGGGAAAGGGAAGATATGTCCCTCCAACTTCCCCTAATTCATCTTATTCATCATCTAGAGATTTTCCAGCTTTGAGAAAAATAGCGGGGAAAACTTTGGTGAATTCAAAGGTTGGAGAATCTTCTTCAACTCCAGCAATTTCACTGGACAATATTCCGGAAAGCCATCCATTATATGGACAATTAAAAGCTTTCCTTGATTCTCAGAAGCAAAGTAATACATCCGCTTCGATGATGAAAGAGGGAGATATGCCTTCAAAGGAATTCAATAAAGGATCAAAAGAAATGATATTTCTTATTGAGCCTTCTGATATGGAAAGGGATCCATGGGAAATATGTCAACGGTAACTTACATCTGGATTGTGTTTTCTAGGTGAATCATACAAACAACGTAGTTACTACGAAAGCCTGTTAATCTCCACGGGCATTGTTGATATTCAACACTTCAGTGGTAACGATAACAAGACTTACCAGTATTCTAAATTAATTGTTAAAAGAATTTTAACAATTGAAGCTTGGGGAATTTTTACAATTTCTGAAAAGAAAGTTTTAATAAATAAAAATCCCACAAGCTTTACTTACTGGGATTATATCCATGCTTTTTCAAAAGTATTCTTTTACAATAATAATAAGCACAAACATTCTTGGTGGATAAAAATTTGTTCAAACGTTTTTAATGAACCTATTCCTACTTGGTTTATTAAATGGTGGACATATTATGGTCCTACCACAAAAATTTTACCAGAATCATTCCTAAATCTTTATAAAGAATGGACTGCAGTTTCACCATTCCTAACGGATTTATATTTATCCGAACACATCTGCAAAGTAGATACTATTGACCAGATGTATTTCTTTATTGAATATTCTATTCCCTGGATTTGCAAATGGATACCAGGAAGTGGGATATACTTCCCCTGAAGAACAAATTCCATGCCTATACAGAGTCTATTATACCAATTTTTGGGACAAGTTGATGAAAACACATCCCAGACAAAAATGCTTTATGGCACCGAACTAATCAATCAGATTAAAAGTTCAGTTGCCGAATACAAGATAAAGCCGAAGAAATTGGTAGCTGACAATTTAGTAACTCATATTGCCAGGAGAATCTCCGTACAAGAAGGTGATAGGGAGTAAATAATCAGAAATTATTTAAAGGATGTAGAACAAAGTTTATTGCAGAACCTCTCCCAGATTGATAAATCAGATTCTTCAATGAGAAGTAATTCCAGTACTGGAGATATGCCAGAAACAGATTTAGAAGAGTCTCAACGGTCAGAGACACCTTCTTCTATAACAGAAGAAAAAATTCTTCAAATAGAACAGTTCCTGCAAGCACAGGAAGGATCATTCAAAAAATCTAAAAAAAAGGACAAGATGTAATAATAATAATCTTGTTAAAAATTATTAAAGATGGACAAGAGATAAGACCTGTCCACTTTATTTGTTTTATTCTTATCAGTAGACAAAATAAATGGCTGCTTTTTGTAAGGGCCCGAATGTGGGACCCACAGAGATTCCTTTTGTTCCCCTGGTCCGTCTATATAAGGACCACTCCCTTATTCATTTGGAACAAGCCAAGTTTGGTAAAGCTCTCACTTCTCTCTACTTGTAATATATTTTCTTACTAAATAAAGTTTGTGTTTATATTATCCGGCATCTTCTTGGTGACACCTTCGCCCTTTCCGATCAGGTACTATTCCGATTTCTCTTCTCCTTTTCTTCAAATAATAGTCGGAACTATTTCCGGCTAAGTTTGTCCGTATCTATGTTGAAGCTCCGGTAACTATAGTAGGGATGTCATGATTTTATCTAAACTCAATCATAATATTATGAGAAGGTTATCATAAATCTCAACCTTATGTCTTATCAAAAGTTGACTTGGTTCAAAGGTGGTGGAATAGTCGATTCTGGCACTATCTACAGTATAAACAAGCAGTGGTGTATTGTAAGTTCCCGCTTAGCTATAGTGCGTTTAGGGGCAATAATTGATACCACAGTTAGAACTGTTATTACTGTTGACAGTATCGAAAAACGGACAGGCCCCATGCTTTGGTAATGGCTTCTAGCCTTCCATACAGTCGACCTAAATTAATGAATAAAGCTAGATTTAAATAACCAACTTGAGTATTTTGAGGAAATCATTGCTTTCTATCCCAGTCTAGATGACCGTGCGGACTACCGCCAGCCATATAGATCTTGGATCGAATTTGAAGTATTTTGAGGAAATCATTGCTTTCTATCCCAGTCTAGATGACCGTACGGACTACCGCCAGCCATATAGATCTTGGATCGAATTTGGTATCAGAGCCTAGGAAATTCATGACAGATATTGGAGTTTACTGTGAAACTTCAACATAGATATGAATCTCGAACTACAAGATCATGAATCTTGACGAAGCCTCTAGTATTAAAAGTACTAGATTAGAAGAGGTTGATGTGCCTCAACATCTTGATTTGTTAAATAAATGGAAGATCCCTAAAGTGGACACAAAAACCATTTATGATTACGGTTTTTTTGATCGATTCCCAACCAAACAGCTTGTTAAAACAACTGAACACTCTTTGGTGCTTAATTCTGATGAACAAACTATTTGTTTGCTAAATAAAAATGATATTAATCATTATCACTATAGGTATAATTTTAAGGATATTGGAATGGTTCAAATTGCGTTCAAACCTTTAACTTTAAAGGGATTACCTGAAAATTTTCTTGCAGCTTTAAGAGATGCACGAAATTTAAATTTTCGACAATCCTTGATGGGTTCTATTGAATCTACAGTTGCTTATGGCCCTATTTATTTTAACACTCAGCCTAACCTGCAATTATCTTTATCTGATGTTAATATTCTAGATGCGATAACTTTAAATGTTAAGACACATGGTTATAATTATATTCATGGATCTGAACTGATATGTTTGTCTTATAGGATTTATTATAAATTGCTTTCTACTCTGAATCCTAGATGTAAACTATATGATACATCTCACCAAACTATTTTGGTAGAAACTAATTTTACAAAATCTAAGGTCACTACACGAAGACCTATAAGATGGGATGAAATTAATTTTCCAACTACTTGGACGCTTGAGTCGGCTATAGCTCCTCACCAACTTACCAATGAAGTCACGAATAATGAGACTTCACATATTAATCAAGATCTTGATGGAAGGATTTGTATTCAATTTGCGGATAAACCTGCGAGTTCTTTGTCATCATTAAAGAATCCTATTTATAATAGGAAATCATTCTCTGGTTATAGGTCTATTCCTGCTATTCAGCATATCTCTTCTATAACCCCTGATGCCCCTATTTATGGACCAGCAAGAGATAGACCCCTGTCTTTGCATACCCTTAGTGATACTAAGAGTAAAGTTAAAATTGATTCTAAGACTAATGTAGTCCAGGCAGTTGATAATTTGTCCGACTTAGAACCTACACCATCCGATATGGGTGTAGACCAAGAGTCACTCTGATTTTATGGATTGTGTCCAAATCGATTTTAGTCCGGAATCACCGGCACGTAAATATATTCAAAAAAGATTTAATAAAAAACGGTGGAATACGTTTCGAACTTGGTTTTTTGAAACTTATAGCCGAACTGACTTAAAGAATATTTCCAAAGAATTCTATGAGCTATAACCACTTATTTGCCCCTTGTATGTTAAGGTAATTGAAAGATGTTTTGTAAATGCTGAAGGATCGGTAAAAGCTATTTACCCTCCAAATTCTCAAAAGACTTTCAAATTGCAAAACAATAAAGAAATTGCTTTTTTGGCTTGTCAAAAATTGATTGACGATAAGGTTGCGGTTGTTACAATTAATGAAATAAATGGGTTAAATTTACAGCATAATTACCAAAATCTTTATTCAAAAATTTTGGGAGAACAAATTAGTTCTTTAGATAAAAAATTCGATGAGTTAACGAAGCTTGTCAAATCTTTAAATTCTTCAGATATAGCTTCAACATCTACCAATTCTTCTAAAAAGGTTTCAATGAAAAATGATGTTTTGAAAGAAACTCATCTGAAGAGACCCCTTGATGTTTCAGATTTTAAATTTAGAAAAAATTCTTCTATAACAGATCTGGATGAATTGCTTAATGAAAAATTTTTGGGTTTTAAAAGCTCTGGTATTCATAAACAACCTGATAATTGGTTAGATGAAGACCAACCCCTATTTTCTGAGGTTCAAGCTAGGATGTCTCAAGGAGGACTAGAAAAACCTAGTAAAAAGAGGCCCAATTACAACAAAAAGAAGACTTATGCCTTTGTCCCGCCTCTTATGACTTATTATTACCCCAGACCAACACCTCAGGATGTCTTAATTGAGGAAAGTGACTGGAACCAAACCAACACTTCTTACAACAGAGATTCGGTTTCTGAATGGTGTATTGACGATCTTACTGAAAGACAAATCTCTATTATGTGCCATCGTATGATGATGTATGCTTCTATTTGCGCAGATTCTAATAATGATTTAGCTGTCGCAAAAATGATTATTAATGGATTCACATGTCAACTTAAAGGCTGGTGGGATAATTGCCTAAGTATTGACTCTAAGAATCATATTCTTACTGCCACCAAAATAGTTAAAGATGAGACTAAGACCGGCGTTTTAATACACAATTCGGTCCATACTTTGATTCTTACTATTCTAGAACATTTCAATGGTAGAATTACCAATGGTTATGAGAACCTTCGAACTCTCCTAAATGGTTTACGATGTAAACATCTCGGAGAATTTCGTTAGTATAAGGATACTTTCCTTAGCCGTGTTATGGATCTACCTGACAGCGGCCAATCTCATTGGAAAGCCAGATTAGTTGATGGCATTCCCCCTCTGTTTGCGGAACGTATTAGAAATACGCTTCAAGGAGCAAATAATTCTATTCCTTATGATAATTTAACCTATGGTCATATCATTGGCACTTGTACACAAGAAGGATTGAAACTGTGTAACGAGTTAATGTTGAATCAACAACTTAAGCGCCAAAAGACCACAAAAAGATCTCAATTAGGAGATTTCTTTACTCAATTCGGTATTGAAGGACCTTCTAGGTCTAGACTTAATAGAGGAAATTATTCCGGTAATAAACCTCGCCGTAAGAAATATCGTAGACGCTCCGAACACTATAGGGAAAAACGGGAAGCTAAAAAGGCGCACCGTAAGTCTACGAGATTTGCAAGGAATTTCTCTAAACGTGAGCTTCGCACAATTAAGTGCTACAAATGTGGTCAATATGGTCACATTGCCCCGAAATGTAAAGCTGATAAGCTTAAAGGTTTAGGACTTGATGACGAAGTCCAGGACAAGATTTCGACCATGATTTATGAAGCTTATGCTGAAAAGACAGATCAGTCTGATGTATACTCCTCTTCAACTAGTGATCAGGAAGATAGTCCTGATTAAGATACTGAATCAGACGATAAAAATAATTGTTTAACTTGTGTAGGTGATACATGTACTTGTGAAAACGATGAGTTTTATAAACTATAATCTCAATTTGATAATCTTGATTTTAACATGATTAATTCTGAAAATGTTATAGAACTTTTAAAAGAAGTTAAAGACGATGATATTCGTAACAAAATTTTAGAAATGACTTCAAAAGCTTCGTCTTCTTCAAAATATTTTCAAAAGAATAAACCAAAAAACTTTATTCCTGAAATTTATTCTATGAAAGAAGTTTTTTGACAGATTACAAAATAAGCATGAAATAGTCGAAACTCGCGATTCTTCACTCGATGATTTAAAATTCGAAGTTGAAAAACTGAAGCAAGAGATTAAATCTCTGAAACAGAATCAGGCAGTTCACCATCACAGGATTTCTCAGTTAGAGAGAAATGCGAACTCATCCGATTCTGAAGCTTCAACTTCTGTTCCTAATAAAGGAAAAGAAAAAAAAATTCTTTGAAGAAAATAATTCTTCTGACACAGATTTTTGAAATAAAAAACTTGATCTTTCTAAAAAAGATATTTTTTTAGGAATGTTACAGGTCGTAACTTCGCATAAATGGCATGTTCAGTGTACGATTTTAGTTAACAGAGAATTTACTATAACTGGTACTGCTCTAATTGATAGTGGTGCTGATGTTAGCTGTATTCAAGAAGGATTCATTCCTTCTAGATTATTTGAAAAAAATTACTCATGTAGTTAAATCTGCTTCTAATCACTCTTTGTCTATTCGTTATAAATTAAGTATACCACAGTTAGAACTGTTATTACTGTTGACAGTATCGGAAAACGGACAGGCCCCATGCTTTGGTAATGGCTTCTAGCCTTCCATACAGTCGACATAAATTAATGAATAAAGCTAGATTTAAATAACCAACTTGAGTATTTTGAGGAAATCATTGCTTTCTATCCAAGTCTAGATGACCGTGCGGACTACCGCCAGCCATATAGAACTTGGATCAAATTTGGTATCAGAGCCTAGGAAGTTCATGACAGATATTGGAGTTTACTGTGAAACTTCAACATAGATATGAATCTCGAACTACAAGATCATGAATCTTGAAGAAGCCTCTAGTATTAAAAGTACTAGATTAGAAGAGGTTGATATGCCTCAACATCTTGATTTGTTAAATAAATGGACGATCCCTAAAGTGGACACAAAAACCATTTATGATTACGGTTTTTTTGATCGATTATCAACCAAACAACTTGTTAAAACAACTGAACAATCTTTGGTGCTTAATTCTGATGAACAAACTATCTGTTTTCTAAATAAAAATGAGATTAATCATTATCGGTACAGGTATAATTTTATGCATATTAGAATGGTTCAAATTGCGTTCAAAACTTTAACTTTAATGGGATTACCTGAAACTTTTCTTGCAGCTTTAAGAGATGCACGAAATTTAAATTTTCGACAATCCTTGATGGGTTCTATTGAATATACAGTTGCTTATGGCCCTGTTTATTTTAACACTCAGCCTAACCTGCAACTATCTTTATCTGATGTTAACATTCTAGAAGCGTTAACTTTAAATGTTAAGACGCATGGTTATAATTATATTCCCGGATCTGAACTGATATGTTTGTCTTACAGGATTTATTATAAATTGCTTTCTACTATGAATCCTAGATGTAAACTATATGATACATCTGACCAAACAATTTTGGTAGAAACTAATTTCACAAAATCTAAGGTCACTACACGAAGACCTATAAAATGGGATGAAATTAATTTTCCAACGACTTGGACACTTGAGTCGGCTATAGCTCCTCACCAACTTACCAATGAAGTCACAAATAACGAGACTTCACATATTACTCAAGATCCTGATGGAAGGGTTTGTATTCAATTTGCGGATAAACCTGCGAGTTCTTTGTCATCATTAAAGAATCCTGTTTATAATAGGAAATCATTCTCTGGTTATAGGTCTCTTCCTGCTATTCAGCATATCTCTCCTATAATCCCTGATGCCCTTATTTATGGACCAGCAAGAGATAGACCCCTGTCTTTTTATACCCTTAGTGATACTAAGATATTTATGGACCAGCAAGAGATAGACCCCTGTCTTTTTATACCCTTAGTGATACTAAGAGTAAGGTTAAAGTTGATTCTAAGACTAATGTAGTCCAGGCAGCTGATAACTTCTCTGACTTAGAACCTACACCATCTGATATGGGTGTAGACCTTTACGAGAAAATCTGATATTATGGATTGTGTCCAAATCGATTTTAGTCCGGGATCACCGGCACGTAAATATATTCAAAAAAGATTTTATAAAAAATGGTGGAATACGTTTCGAGCTTGGTTTTTTGAAACTTATAGTCGAACTGACTTAAAGAATATTTCCAAAGAATTCTATGAGCTATGTGCTTTGCATAACGAAATAATAGATTTTGTTCCTTGGTTTATAACCACTTATTTGCCCTTGTATGTTAAGGTAATTGAAAGATGTTTTGTAAATACTGAAGGATCGATAAAAGCTATTTACCCTCCAAATTCTCAAAAGACTTTCAAATTGCAAAACAATACAGAAATTGCTTTTTTGGCTTGTCAAAAATTGATTGACGATAAGGTTGCGGCTGTTACCATTAATGAAATAAATGGGTTAATTTTACAGCATAATTACCAAAACCTTTATTCAAAAATTTTGGGAGAACAAATTAGTTCTTTAGATAAAAAATTAGATGAATTAACTAAGCTTGTCAAATCCTTAAATTCTTCAGATATAGCTTCAACATCTATCAATTCTTCTGAAAAGGTTTCAACGAAAAATGATGTTTTGAAAGAAACTCATCTGAAGAGACCCCTTGATGTTTCAGATTTTAAATTTAGAAAAAATTCTTCTATAACAGATCTAGCTTATTTGCTTATTGAAAAAATTTCGAGTTTTAAAAGCTCAGGTATTCATAAACAACCTCATAATTGGTTAGATGAAGACCAACCCCTATTTTCTGAGGTTCAAGCTAGGATGTCTCAAGGAGGACTAGAAAAACCTAGTAAAAAGAGGCCTAATTACAACAAAAGAAGACTTATGCCTCTGTCCCGCCTCTTATGACTTATTATTACCCCAGACCAAAACTTCAGGATGTCTTAATTAAGGAAAGAGACTGGAACCAAACCAACACTTCTGTAACGACCCGGCCGGTCGTTTTAGAAAATTACGCCCCGATCCCCAATTTAACTGTTTCCCTAAGTTCATTTCTACTATTGTGGTTTGCCGGGAGAGTTGGTTCTGAAATTTGGATCATTTTGGGACACTTAGTCCCTAAATGAGAGCTTTAAAGTTTGAAAATGGTCTGTAGCCGGAACAGTATTAAGACGACCTCAGAACGGAAATTCGATGGTTCCATTAGCTCTGTTAGGTGATTTCGGGGTTGGGAGCGCGTTCGAAATGTATTTTGGAGGTCCGTAGCTCAATTAGGCTTGAAATGCCGAAGTTTGAAATTTTGGCGAATCCGAACGATAGGTAAGATTTTGATCCGAGGGTCGGAATGGAATTCCGACAATTTCTGTAGCTTTGTTATCTGATTTTGGATATGTCCGCAAATTTTTAGGTCATTCGGACGTCGTTTGGCCGGGTTTTAGATCGAATGTGTGATTCGGAAAGTTTTAAGAAATTTAGGCTTGAATTCGATGTGAATTATGGGTTTTGATGTTGTTAGATGTGTTTTTATGATTGGAGTAAGCTCGTATCGTGTTTTGGAGTATGTTGGTGGTTTTCGTTGGGGTCCCGGGAGCCTCGGGATGAATTCGGGGGTCCAAACGGACAAATTTGTGCCAAAGGCACTGCTATTTCTGCTGCAATAATTGTAGAGCAATTTTGCTCTCCGCGATCGCGAAGATGGCCATGCGATCGCGTAAGGGAAAAAACCTGAGCTCTGCGATCGCGAGGTGGGGCGTGCGATCACGTAAGTCTGGAAGTTGAAGCATCGCGATCGCGTATGGTAGTATGCGATCGCGTAGGGTAGTTTGGGGAGCCGGCCGAGTTTGTTTTTCGCGATCGCGTTCGTATCATTGCGATCGCGTAGGGTCGCTAAGTTGTTCACTGCGATCGCGTCCAGGCCCACGCGATCGTGTAGAGGAAAAGTAGGTCGCCCAGGATTTGTGCATCGCGATCGCGAGCCCAGCGCTGCGATCGCGTAGAGTTAATTGGTCTGGCAGTGACTTTAAGTCCAGAAACATTTCAGACGCGGCCTAACACACAAAAACGCCATTGTTGAGCTCCAAGAGAGGAAATTGAAAGGTAAACGTTGGGATATCATCGAAAAATCATCGGGGGTAAGTTTCTTGACCTTAATTCATTAGTTTATCATGAAATCCTTGATTATTTCACTGAAAATGGGAGATTAAAGGTGGGTTTGAGCCCTAGGCCTAAAGTTTAGGAAATCTTTGATTTGAATGGGCAAACGGAGTCCGATTTCGATAAATTGTATATGCACGGACTCGTATTGAGATAAGGAACCCGAATATATAATTTTCGTGATTTTTCGATAAGCGTACCGAAATTCGGGTTTTGGCAACTTGTGGGTTTTGGTGTATTTTGAGTGGTTTTGATCGGGTAATGTCCAATTGGCCTATTTGGATGTGATTCCATTGATTTTTATCAGATACTACATCGGTGGAGGCCGACATTCGCGGCAAGAGAGTTGTCTCTTAGCGATTTTGTACCGGAGTCGAGGTAAGTGGCCTGTCTAACCTCGTGTGGGGGAAACTTTACCCCTAGGATATTATGTGATAGTTTAAATGCCTTGCACGCGAGGTGACGGGCGTGTACATGCGCTGGTTGTTGTAACTCACTTTACTTGAATTATCCAATTCATGATATTCCTGTTCTTAGTTTATTAAATTGTGATATTTTCCTGGTATTCGTTAGGGAAGTATGATTAGATAGGATTTATCTGTCTAATTGCCTAATTGACTTACTTAAACTTCTCGATAATTGTTGGCACTAGTCCTCGGTGAAGTTGTAGTTAAGCATATTATGTTTTCTTTGTGCGTTTTCTTTATTTGTTGTGTTGGTGGACGCGGGTTCAATTCCCGGAGATCCCAGGGCTGTGGGTTCGATTCCCAGAGACCCGGATTGCTATTGTTCGTGGACTGCGGGTTTAATTCTCGGAGATCCAAGCGCTGCGGGTTCGATTTCCGGAGACCCGGAGTTTATTGATATATTATTGAGATACGGACTGCGGGTTCGATTCCCGGAGATCCTGAGATCATTGAGATACATCCTGAGGTATTGAGACATGGGCTGCGGGTTCGATTCCCGGAGACCCAGAGATACCGTTATTGGGACTGCGGGTTAAATTCCCGTAGTTCCTGGACTGTTGATTATAGAGTGGGACTGTGGGTTCATTTCCCACAGGTCCTAGACTTGCTGATTGAGTTTCTGTTGAGTTGGTTACTTGTTGTTAGTTTAATCGTAGACGGTTGCAGTGATCACTTTATTGTTGTTATTTCGGAATTATTATCATTTAAATTGCTTATTGTTGTTATTATCATTATGTTATTGTTCTCTCAGTAGGGCCCTGGCCTTCCTCGTCACTACTCCATCGAGGTTAGGCTTGGTACTTACTGAGTACCGCCATGGTGTACTCATGCTACTCTTCTGCACACTTTTGTTGTGCAGATCCAGGTACATCAGGACAGACTCATACCAGGTGACTCAGCAGCGCATTCGGAGACCTCGAGGTATGATCTGCTACGTCCGCGGATCCGGAGGCCCTCCTTCTATTCTGATAGTGATAGTAGACATTTTCCTTGTTTCGTTGTTGTTAGATACTCTTGATGTATAGAGCCACAATTGTACTTCCATTTTAGTCTGTGTTACCCGTGGGATTTCGGGTTTTGGTGGTATTTTTATACAGTGTGTTTGACAAGTGTATGTGCCAAGCGGCACGGATTACATTTCTTGTATACATCGTTTTTCCGCTACTTCTTGTTAATATCCATAAACTTGTACATTCTGCAACGTGTTAGGCTTACCTAGTCGCGGGGACTGGGTGCCGTCATGACAGGTTCACGATTGGTGAACTAGGGTCGTGACAAGTTGGTATCAGAGCTCTAGGTTCATAGGAGTCACGGGACACAGACCGGTTACTTAGAGTCTCGTTGATCGATACGGAGACGTCTGTATTTATCTACGAGGGGCTATGTAACTGTTTAGGAAACTCTTCATTTCTTTTGGATTCCTTGTCGTGCGACATTTTTGGCACCAAATCTAAACTATTGCTTTCTATTCTCTCACAGATGGTGAGGACACGTGCTACTCGCGACGATCAGGTACCCGCGCCCCCTGTTGCCGCCGTCAGAGGCCGGAACCGAGGTAGAGGACGAGGACGCGCCCGAGGTGCAGCCACAGTACCCGCGCGCACTGCCACTGAGGTGCCACAGGTGGATCAAGTTGGAGCGCAGGCACCTGGTATACCGACTACATCTGCTACTACTCCAGCACTCCAGGAGACCCTGGCCTAGTTCATGAGTATGTATATCACTTTAGCTCAGGCAGGGTTGCTCCCTCTCACTCCATCTACATCTCAGGCCGGGGGAGGGGCCCAGACTCCTGCAGCCGCTACACCTGAGCAGCGAGTGCCAGTGGGACAGGTTCCAGAGATTTTTGTTATGCCTCCTGCCGCCCCAGCACAACCCGGAGGTTGGCCAGCTGCCTCCGAGGACGAGCGGCGTAGATTGGAGAGGTTCAAGAAATATGATCCTCTAGTGTTCAGTGGTTTGGCTACAATGATGCATTCGGTTTTTTGGAGGAGTGTCATCGTATTCTTTGTACCATGGGGATAGTGGAGACCAGTGGGGTTTCCTTCACTGCTTTTCAGCTTCGTGGGGCCGCTTATGATTGGTGGCGCACGTACGAGTTGGATAGTCCAGAGGAGTCTGCTTCATTGACCTGGACGCAGTTTTCAGATCTGTTTTTGAGGGAGTTTGTTCCACAGAGCCTTAGGGATTCTTGGCGCTCGGAGTTTGAGCGGTTGCGACAGGGCTCCATGTCAGTATCAGAGTATGCTATCAGTTTCACCCGTCTATCCAGGTATGCACCGGCTTTGGTAGCCACTGTTCGAGAGGGAGTGCCGAGATTTATTGAGGGCCTTATTTCGCCGATCTGGTCCAGCATGGCCAGAGAGTTGGAGACGGATATACCTTATCAACAGGCAGTGAGCATCGCCAAGAGGATCAAGTGTATGCTCCATAGAAAGCGGGGAGAGAGGAAGGTCAAGAGGTCTCGTGAGTCGGGCCATTTCTCTGGTGCCCGCACTTCAGCAGCCGGTCGTTTTGGCAGGGGTTATTCCGGTCGTCCAGTTCATTCAGCATTGCCAGCAGCCGGTAGTACTCTAGCTCTTCCAGCACCTCGGGAGCCTTATTATGCTCCCCCAGTTTCCAGTGCACCTCCTGCGCGGGGTACCTACAGGGGTCAGACTAGTGGGGGTGAGGCCGGTCAGTCACAGCCACCGCGTCCTCCCAGAGCTTGTTTTGAGTGTGGGGATACTCGCCATCTGGTTTGGGAGTGCCCTAGGCGTAGGAGAGGAGCACCTCCTCGGTCTTCGCAGCATCAGCGTGGTTCTCAGGGCCAGCAGGCCATCGTCCCAGCTCCAGCTGCCACTCTACCTGCCCAGCCAGCCAGGGGCGGGGATCAGGGTACCAGAGGCCGTCCTCGAGAGAGGGGTCAGGCCAGATTTTATGCTATTCCTGATCGTGCTGCAGCTATTGCATCTGATTCTGTTATCACATGTATTATTATGGTTAGCCACAGGGAGGCATCGGTTATATTCGACCCTGGTTCCACTTTTTCATATGTGTCCTCTTATTTTGCTTCTCATCTGGGTGTGACTCGGGATTCTTTGAGTGCCCCTATTTATGTTTCCACTCCGGTGGGGGATTCTTTATCTGTGGACCGTGTGTATCGGTCGTGCTTGGTTACCATTTGTGTTTTTGAGACCAGAGCGGATCTATTGTTGCTCGGGATGGTCGATTTTGATATTATTCTAGGCATGGACTGGTTGTCGCCCCATTATGCTATTCTTGATTGTCACGCCAAGACCGTGACGCTGGCTATGCCATGCATTCCACGCATTGAGTGGAGTGGTACTCTAGATCACAACCCCAGCCGTGTTATTTCTTTTCTCAGAGCTCAGCGTATGGTTGAGAAGGGGTGTGTTGCTTATTTAGCTTATGTGCGGGACGTCAGTATTGACACTCCCTCTATTGATTCCGTTCCTGTGGTACGTGACTTTGCTTATGTGTTTCCAGCTGATCTCCCGGGTATGCCGCCCGATAGAGATATTGATTTTGCTATCTATTTGTTGCCGGGCACTCAGCCCCATGTCTATTCCACCGTACCGTATGGCTCCTCCCGAGTTGAAGGAGTTGAAGGATCAGTTACAGGAGTTATTGGGCAAGGGTTTCATTCGACCCAGTGTTTCGCCTTGGGGTGCTCCTGTGTTGTTTGTGAAGAAAAATGACGGTTCTATGCGTATGTGTATTGACTATCGTCAGCTGAACAAGGTTACAGTGAAGAATCGGTATCATTTGCCTCGCATAGATGATTTGTTTGACCAGCTACAGGGCGCACATGTGTTTTCTAAGATTGATTTGCGCTCTGGGTATCATCAGCTGAAGATTCGGGAGCCAGATATCCCGAAGACTGCCTTCCGGACTCGGTATGGTCACTATGAGTTCCTCGTGATGCCTTTTGGGCTAACTAATGCCCCATCAGCCTTTATGCATTTGATGCACAGTGTGTTCAGGCCATATCTGAACTCGTTCGTGGTTTTTTTATTGATGATATTCTAGTATATTCCCGGAGTCGGGAAGAGCACGAGCAACATTTGAGGATAGTGCTTCAGATTCTGAGGGAGAAGCAACTATATGCCAAGTTCTCTAAATGTGAATTCTGGTTGAGTTCAGTGGCATTTTTAGGCCACGTGGTGTCGAGTGATGGTATTTGAGTAGATCCGAGGAAGGTAGAGGCCGTGCAGAGTTGGCCCAGACCCTCTTTCGCTACTGAGATTCGCAGTTTCCTTGGTTTGGCGGGCTATTACCGTCGTTTTGTAGAGGGTTCTCTTCGATTGCAGCACCTATGACTAGATTGACCCAAAAGGGTGCCCCTTTTCAAGTGGACAGATGAGTGTGAGGCGAGCTTTCAGAAGCTCAAGACAACTTTAACTTCGACCCCTATATTGATGTTGCCTACACGTCCGGGGTCCTATACAGTACATTGTGATGCCTCACAAGTTGGACTCGGTGCAGTATTGATGCAGGATGGTAGGGTGATGGCCTACGCGTCCAGACAGTTGAAGATACATGAGAAGAACTATCCTGTTCATGATTTGGAGCTAGCTGCCATTGTTCACACCTTGAAGATTTGGCGTCATTACTTGCATGGGGTTCCTTGTGAGATCTACACTGATCACCGTAGCTTGCAGCACCTGCTTAAGCAGAAGGACCTGAATATGCGTCAGAGGAGATGGTTGGAGCTACCGAAGGACTATGATATTACT
This sequence comes from Nicotiana noctiflora, assembly GCA_032618575.1. NCBI lineage: Eukaryota > Viridiplantae > Streptophyta > Magnoliopsida > Solanales > Solanaceae > Nicotiana > Nicotiana noctiflora. The sequence continues at coordinate 162,886 of JASVEL010005398.1, read as the reverse complement.
ATTCTCTATCATCCGGGCAAGGCTAATGTGGTTGCCGATGCCTTGAGTCGTCGGGCAGAGAGTTTGGGGAGTTTAGCATATCTACCGTTTCAGAGAGGTCTATGGCGATGGATGTTCAGGCTCTAGCCAGGCAGTTTGTTAGATTGGATCTTTCGGAGCCCAACCGGATTCTGGCATGTGTGGTTTCTCGGTCTTCTCTATTTGACCGCATCAGGGAGCGTCAGTTCGACGACCCTCATTTGCTTGTCCTTCAGGATAGAGTTCGGCGTGGTAATGCTCGAGATATTACCATTGGGGATGATGGAGTTATGAAGATGCAGGGGCGTATCTGTGTGCCCAATGTAGATGATCTTCGAGAGCTGATTCTAGCAGAGGCCCATAGCTCGCGGTATTCCATCCATCTGGGTGCCGCGAAGATGTATCAGGACTTGAGACAGCATTACTGGTGGAGGTGGATGAAGAGGGAAATAGTTTATTATGTTTCTAGATGCCTCAACTTCCAGCAGGTGAAGTATGAGCATCAGCGTCCGGGTGGGTTGATGCAGCAGATTGAGATTCCAGAGTGGAAATGGGAGCGCATCACCATGGACTTTGTATCTGGACTTCCACGGACTGTTAGGAAGTTTGATTCCATTTGGGTTATTGTGGATCGACTGACCAAGTCCGCCCATTTCATACTGGTGAGCACTACTTATTCATCGTAGCGACTGGCGGAGATCTACATCAGGGAGATAGTTCGGCTGCATGGTATTCCAATTTCCATCATTTCAGATAGAGGCCCTCAGTTCACTTCACGGTTCTGGAGAGCCGCAGTAGGAGTTAGGCACTCGGGTGGAGCTGAGCACAGCGTTTCACCCCCAGACTTGATGGTCAGTCCGAGCGCACTATTCAGATTTTGGAGGATATGCTCCGTGCGTGCGTGATTGAGTTTGGAGGTTCATGGGATCACTTCTTGCCGCTGGCGGAGTTTGCTTATAACAACAGCTACCAGTCTAGTATTCGGATGGCACCGTATGAGGCCCTATATGGTAGGAGGTGCAGGTCTCCCGTGGGTTGGTTTGAGCTGGGCGAGGCCAGGCTGCTAGGTACTGATATGGTTCAGGATGCAATGGATAAGGTCAAGGTGATTCAGGACAAACTTCGTGCAGCCCAGTCTAAACAGAAGAGTTATGCGGACAAGAAGGTTCGCGATGTGGCTTTTATGGTTGGTGAGCAGGTTCTGCTTCGAGTCTCGCCCATGAAGGGCGTTATGAGGTTTGGGAAGAAAGGGAAGCTGAGTCCTAGATTTATTGTCCCTTTTGAGATTTTGAGGCGTGTTGGGGAGGTTGCCTATGAGTTAGCCTTACCTCCCAGCCTAGCCGGAGTCCACCCCGTATTTCATGTCTCTATGCTCCGGAGGTACCATGGCGACCCGTCGCATGTGTTGGATTTCACTTCGGTTCAGCTAGACAAGGATCTGTCTTATGTTGAGGAGCCAGTAGCCATTCTAGACAGGCAGGTCAGAAAGCTAAGGTCAAAGAACATCGCTTCGGTAAAGGTTCAGTGGCGGGGCCAGCCGGTCGAGGAGGCAACTCGGGAGACCGAGCAGGATATGCGCAGCCAGTACCCTCATCTTTTCTCTACTCCAGGTATATTTTCTATGCTCGTTCGAGGACGAACGAATCTTTTAAGTGTGGGAAGACGTAGTGACCCGACCGGTCATTTTAGAAAATTACGCCCCGATCCTCAATTTAACTGTTTCCCTAAGTTCATTTCTGCTATTGTGGTTTGCCGGGAGAGTCGGTTCTGAAATTTGGAGTATTTTGGGACACTTAGTCCCTAAATGAGAGCTTTAAAGTTAGAAAATGGTCCGTAGCCAAAATAGTGTTAAGATGACCTCGGAACGGAAATTCGATGGTTCCATTAGCTCCGTTATGTGATTTCGGGGTTGGGAGCGCATTCGGAATGTATTTTGGAGGTCCGTAGCTCAACTAGGCTTGAAATGCCGAAGTTTGAAATTTTGGCGAATCCGAACGATAGGTGAGATTTTGATCCGAGGGTTGGAATGGAATTCCGACAATTTCTATAGCTTCGTTATGTGATTTTAGATATGTCCGCAAATTTTCAGGTCATTCAGACGTCGTTTGGCCGGGTTTTAGATCGAATGTGCGATTCAGAAAGTTTTAAGAAATTTAGGCTTGAATTCGATGTGAAGTATGGGTTTTGATGTTGTTAGATGTGTTTTTATGATTGGAGTAAGCTCGTATCGTGTTTTGGAGTATGTTGGTGGTTTTAATTGGGGTCCCGGGAACCTCGGGATGAATTCGGGGGTCCAAACGGACCAATTTGTGCCAAAGGCACTGCTATTTCTGCTGCAATAATTGCAGAGCAATTTTGCTCTTCGCGATCGCAGAGATGGCCATGCGATCGCGTAAGGGAAAAACCCTGAGCTCTGCGATCACGAGGTGGGGCGTGCGATCGCGTAAGTCTGGAAATTGAAGCATCGCGATCGCGTGAGGTAGTATGCGATCGCGTAGGGTAGTTTGGGGAGCCGGCCGAGTTTTTTCTTCGCGGTCGCGTTCGTATCATTGCGATCGCGTAGGGTCGCTAAGTTGTTAACTGCGATCGCGTCCAGGCCCACGCGATCGCGTAGAGGAAAAGTAGGCCGCCCAGGATTTGTGCATCGCGATCGCGAGCCCAGCGCTGCGATCGCGTAGAGTTAATTGGCCTGGCAGTGACTTTAAGTCCGGAAACATTTCAGACGCGGCCTAACACACAAAAACGCCATTGTTGAGCTCCAAGAGAGGAAATTGAAGGGAAAACGCTGGGATATCATCGGGAAATCATCGGGGGTAAGTTTCTTGACCTTAATTCGTTAGTTTATCGTGAAATCCTTGATTATTTCACTGAAAATGGGAGATTACAGGTGGGTTTGAGCCCTAGGCCTAAAGTTTAGGAAATCTTTGATTTGAATGGGCAAACGGAGTCCGATTTCGATAAATTTTATATGCACGGACTCGTATTGAGATAAGGAACCCGAATATATAACTTTCGTGATTTTTCGATAAGCGTACCGAAAGTCGGATTTTGGTAACTTGTGGGTTTTGGAGTATTTTGAGCTGTTTTGATCGGGTAATGCCCAATTGGCCTATTTTGATGTGATTCCATTGACTTTTATCAGATACTACATCGGTGGAGGCCGACATTCGTGGCAAGAGAGTTGTCTCTTAGCGGTTTTGTACCGGAGTCGAGGTAAGTGGCTTGTCTAACCTCGTGTGGGGGAAACTTTACCCCTAGGATATTATGTGATAGTTAAAATGTCGTGTACGCGAGGTGACGGGCATGTACATGCGCTGGTTGTTGTAATTCACTTTATTTGAATTGTCCAATTCGTGATATTCATGTTCTTAGTTTATTAAATTGTGATATTTTCCTAGTATTCATTAGGGAAGTATGATTAGATAGGATTTATCTGTCTAATTGCCTAATTGACTTACTTGAACTTCTCGATAATTGTTGGCACTAGTCCTCGGTGAAGTTGTAGTTAAGCATATTATGTTTTCTTTGTGCGTTTTCTTTATTTGTTGTGTTGGTGGACTGCGGGTTCAATTCCCGGAGATCCCAGGGCTGTGGGTTCGATTCCCAGAGACCCGGATTGCTATTGTTCGTGGACTGCGGGTTCAATTCCTGGAGATCCAAGGGCTACGGGTTCGATTCCCGGAGACCCGGAGTTTATTGATATATTATTGAGATACGGACTGCGGGTTCGATTCCCGGAGATCCTAAGATCATTGAGATACATCCTGAGGTATTGAGACATGGGCTGCGGGTTCGATTCCCGGAGACCCAGAGATACCGTTATTGGGACTGCGGGTTAAATTCCCGTAGCTCCTGGACTGTTGATTATAGAGTGGAACTGTGGGTTCATTTCCCACAGGTCCTGGACTTGCTGATTGAGTTTCTGTTGAGTTGGTTACTTGTTGTTAGTTTAATCGTAGACGGTTGCAGTGATCACTTTATTGTTGTTATTTCGGAATTATTATCATTTAAATTGCTTATTGTTGTTATTATCATTATGTTATTGTTCTCTCAGTAGGGCCCTGGCCTTCCTCGTCACTACTCCATCGAGGTTAGGCTTGGTACTTATTGAGTACCGCCGTGGTGTACTCATGCTACTCTTCTGCACACTTTTGTTGTGCAGATCCAGGTACATCAGAGCAGGCTCATACTAGGTGATTCAGCAGCACTTTGGGAGACCTCGAGGTATGATCTGCTACGTCCGCGGATCCGGAGGCCCTCCTTCTATTCTGATAGTGATAGTAGACATTTTCCTTGTTTCGTTGTTGTTAGATACTCTTGATGTATAGAGCCACAGTTGTACTTTCATTTTAGTCTGTGTTACCCGTGGGATTCCGGGTCTTGGTGGTATTTTTATACAGTGTGTTTGACGAGTGTATGTGCCAAGCGGCACGGCTTACATTTCCTATTTACATCGTTTTTCCGCTACTTCTTTTTAGTGTCCATAAACTTGTACATTCCGCAACGTGTTAGGCTTACCTAGTCGCGGGGACTGGGTGCCGTCATGACAGGTTCACGATTGGTGAACTAAGGTCGTGACAACTTCTTATAACGGAGATTCCGTTTATGAATGGTGTATTGACGGTCTTACTGAAAGACAAATCTCTATTATGTGACATCGTATGATGATGTATGCTTCTAGTTGCGCAGATTCTAATAATGATTTAGCTGTCGCAAAAATGATTATTAATGGATTCACAGGTCAACTTAAAGGCTGGTGGGATAATTGCCTAAGTATTGACGCTAAGAATCATATTCTTACTGCTACCAAAATAGTTAAAGATGAGACTAAAACCGACGTTTTAATACATGATTCGGTCTATACTTTGATTCTTACTATTCTAGAACATTTCAATGGTAGAATTACCAATGGTTATGAGAACCTTCAAACTCTCCTAAATGGTTTACGATGTAAACATCTCGGAGAATTTCGTTGGTATAAGGATACTTTCCTTAGCCGTGTTATGGATCTACCTGACAGCGGCCAATCTCATTGGAAAGCCAGATTAGTTGATGGCCTTCCCCCTCTGTTTGCTGAACGTATTAGAAATACGCTTCGAGGACCAAATAATTTTATTTCTTATGATAATTTAACCTATGGCCATATCATTGGCACTTGTACACAAGAAGGATTGAAACTGTGTAACGAGTTAAAGTTGAATCAACAACTTAAGCGCCAAAAGGCCACAGAAAGATCTCAATTAGGAGATTTATGTACTCAATTCGGTATTGAAGGACCTTCTAGGTCTAGACTTAATAGAGGAAATTATTCCGGTAATAAACCTCGCCGTAAGAAATATCGTAGACGCTCCGAACACTATAGGGAAAAACGGGAAGCTAAAAAGGCGCACCGTAAGTCTACGAGATTTGCAAGGAATTTCTCCAAACGTGAGCTTCGCACAATTAAGTGCTACAAATGTGGTCAATATGGTCACATTGCCCCGAATTGTAAAGCTGATAAGCTTAAAAGTTTAGGACTTGATGACGAAGTCCAGGACAAGATTTCGACCATGATTTATGAAGCTTATGCTGAAAAGACATATCAGTCTGATGTATACCCCTCTTCAACTAGTGATCAGGAAGATAGTCCTGATTACGATACTGAATCAGACAATAAAAATAATTGTTTAACTTGTGTAGGTGATACATGTACTTGTGAAAACGATGAGTTTTATAAACTATAATCTCAATTTGATAATCTTGATTTTAACATGATTAATTCTGAAAATGTTATAGAACTTTTAAAAGAAGTTAAAGACGATGATATTCGTAACAAAATTTTAGAAATGACTTCAAAAGTTTCGTCTTCTTCAAAATCTTTTCAAAAGAATAAACCGAAAAACTTTATTCCTGAAATTTATCCTATGAAAGAAGTTTTTGACAGATTACAAAAGAAGCATGAAATAGTCGAAACTCGCGATTCTTCACTCGATGATTTAAAATTCGAAGTTGAAAAACTGAAGCAAGAGATTAAATCTCTGTAACAGAATCAGGTAGTTCACCATCACAGGATTTCTCAGTTAGAGAGAAATGAGAACTCATCCGATTCTGAAGCTTGAACTTTTGTTCCTAATAAAGGAAAAGAAAAAAATTTCTTTGAAGAAAATAATTCTTCTGACACAGATTTTTTAAATAAAAAACTTGATCTTTCTAAAAAAAGATATATTTTTAGGAATGTTACAGGTCGTAACTGCGCATAAATGGCATATTCAGTGTACGATTTTAGTTAACAGATAATTTACGATAACTGGTACTGCTTTAATTGATAGTGGTGCTGATATTAGCTGTATTCAAGAAGGATTAATTCCTTCTAGATTATTTGAAAACACTACTCATGTAGTTAAATCTGCTTCTAATCATTCTTTGTCTATTCGTTATAAATTAAGTAAAGCCCATATTTGCCAAGACAAGGTTTGTATTCCTCATTTCTTTTTTCTAGTAAAGGATTGCATGAGTCCTCAAATTATTTTAGGGACGCCTTTCATAAATGCAATCTACCCTTTTACTCACATTGATGCAAAAGGTTTTACAGCCACTTTTAATAGCAAGCCGATTTCCTTTCAGTTTATAACTGATCCTATTACCTGAGATATAAACTCTATGATTTTAAATAAAGAACGATTTGTAAATTCTTTACAACTCAAAATCTACAGTCTTAATATTACAAATTCTCTTCAATCGGCAAAAGTTCAAGAAACAATAAAATTGATTTCTGAAAAAATGGCTATTGATATTTGTGCCGATCATCCAAGTGCTTTTTGGAATAGAAAGAAACATATTGTCACTCTTCCTTATGAAGACGATTTTTCAGAAGAAAAAATTCCAACTAAATCAAGACCCTGTCAAATGAATGCAGAGTTAGTTGAATTTTGCAAAAAAGAGATTGATAATCTTTTACAAAAGAATTTGATCAAACCTTCTAAATCACTTTGGTCTTGCACTGCTTTTTATGTTAATAATGCAGCTGAAAAAGAACGTGGTCATCCCCGATTGGTGATTAATTACAAACCATTAAACAAAGTTTTGAAATGGATTAGATATCCAATAAAGATTTACTTTCAAGACTTTATGATTCAAACATATTTTCAAAGTTCAATTTAAAATCTGGTTATTCGCAAATTCAGATTTTTAAAGAACATTCTTACAGAACTGCTTTTAATGTTCCATTTGGGCAATACGAATGGAATGTAATGCCTTTTGGCCTAAAAAATGCACCTTCTGAATTTCAAAAAATTATGAATGATATATTCAACTTTTATTTAGACTTTATTATAGTTTATATCGATGATATATTGGTATATTCAAAAACTCTTGAATAACATATTCAACATTTGGATATTTTTAAGAAAATAGTTATTCAAAATGGTTTAGTAATTTCAAAACCAAAAATGAACCTTTTTCAAACCGAAGTAAGATTTCTTGGACATAATATCTGTCAAGGAAAGATTACTCCTATTCAAAGATCCATTGATTTTGCTTCTAAGTTTCCTGATGTTATTACTGACAGGACTATGTTGCAAAGATTTTTAGGAAGTTTGAATTATATTTCCCCTTTCTACAAAAATCTTTCTCGAGATTTAGCCCCTCTTTATGATAGGCTAAAAAAGGATTCTAAATTCCCTTGGACTGATAGTCTGACAAATCTAGTTAAATAGGTAAAACAACGTGTTCATTCACTTCTCTGCTTAACTCTTGCCAATCCTAATTGGCAAAAAATTATTGAAACTGATGCTTCTAATATTGGCTTTAGTAGGATACTTAAACAAATTAATCCCAACGAAAAGCATGAATACTTGATTCGTTTTCTGTCACGACCCCAATCCCGGTCGTGATGGCGCCCAACACAACTGCTAGGCAAGCCCGACCATTTACACTCTCATCCCGAGCATGAAGCTCAAATTAATTACCTGAACATTTATGTCAACAATAAAGCATAACTGTATAACCACCCCAAAGATCTAGGGTCACGAGTCTGGAGCCTCTAAACAAGATCGGATAACAACATCTAGACCAAATACTAAAGTCTGAATAATTTATATACAAAGGAAAAATAGAATAAGAAGAGAAGCCAGGTTCTGCGAACGCCAGCAGCTACCTCAGCAACTCGGATAGATACTGATAAAAGCTGGAGTGCTCGTCTATCCCTCATGTGTACTTGAATCTGCACACAAAGGTGCAGGGAGTAGGGGTGAGTACTAAGTACTCAGTGAGTAATAAATATATAAAAGCAGCTGAAAGAAGGAAATCCACAGAATACCACAGTATGAAGCTAACTACAGTCCGAATCTCCTACGAACTAGCATCAACAGTACAATACAGCTACCACAGAATAATTTAACAAATAAAGATTCAATGCAATGCACATAACCGCTACGGCGTGTAGCCCGATACATTTAACGTCGACGGCGCTCACTGGGGGTGTGTACAGACTCCGGAGGGGCTCCTACAGCCCAAGCGCAATACCGCTGCGGCGTGCAGCCCGATCCTCATATCAACCGCTGCGGCGTGCAGCCCGATCCTCATATAAACCGCTGCGGCGTGCAGCCCGATCCATCCTCAGTCCACATAAATCAGATAAGTCACAAAACAGTTCATTTTTCTTAATTCCAGTTTCCAATTCATAATTTATGAAAAATACTTTAACTTTATTAAATTTATAAAAGCCGGTGACTTAGAATTTCAATACTGTGATTTCAATTTCCAGGACTGAGATCAGTGATTAAGCAAGTATAGCTATCACATAAATATTATCCCCTAAGGATACTACAGGTCGACACAAGGCCCCAAACAAGGCTTACAGCCCACAAATATGTCAAACACAGTGTATTTCCATTACTAATAGCATATTATCCATATCCGGGATGGACCAAGTCTCAATCCCCAGTCACAATCAATCCCGCACCTGCCACGGGGTGCGAGCCACGCCCTACTAGCGTCACAATGTGCTAAGCCGGGGTTTCGAACCCTCAGGCTACCATATACACAAACTACTCACCTCTAGCCGGCCGTAGACTCGTCCGCGATACCTTTTCCCTTCAAATTTACCGCCTCATGCATAGAATCTAGTCAAACACAACAATTATATCAAATACGGGTCAAATAAACATAACTCAATTCAATTTATACGAAATACGCAATAATACACCAAGTTGGTAAAACCCGGACCCCGGGCCCGCTTCTTGAAAAATTCCAAAATTCATACCAACAGATTCCTCGTCTCGCCATGAGTCCGTGCATATAAAATTTATCGAAATCGGAGTTCGAATGGCCTTTCAAAACCCAAAAATTCGTTTTCATAATTTAGGCCCTAATTCTTCACAAATTCTACCCAATTTCAGGAATTTTGGTGCTGATTCTAGCATAAAATCATATTTTTGATTCAAGAAACGTACCTCCAGCAATTACCCATTGATTTCTCTCTTAAAAATCACCTCAGAAGCTTCTTCCCGTTCCAAAATTGGAAGAAAACTCGACCTGCTCGTTCTAGGTATACTGTTCACGCGTTTTACTGCTCCCAATAGATTCCTTGTGAAATTCTAATGAATTTAGACTTTTGAATCACTCAATTTGACCTTATAATGAAGGAGATATGTAGGTTTTAAGGTTTGCAAATAGTGCAGGTTTTTAATACGCCGTCAGGGGCAGTTTCGTCATTAACCTGAAAATCTGGCCAGCCTTAGTAAAATGGCCATAAAATCCTCATACGATGTCCAAATTCGATGATTCTTTTTGCTACGGGTCCGTAATTACGATACGGATCTAGTTCTTCATTCAAAACAATAATCCAAGCTCATTTGTTCAATATGATATCATTTATGCTTGAAGAAATGATTTCGAAGCATAAGAAAAACGAGCATAACGCAACCCAAACCTATCTGAAACTCACCCGAGCTTCTTGGGACTGCATACGAACATACTAACATGCCACATATGATCATGCAAACTTAGTTTCACTCTCAAAACACCAAAACTAATATCAAAACACCAAATTTACATCGGATTCAAGCCTAAGTTCTTCCAAAACTTCCGAAACTTGCATTTGATCTAAAACTCGACCTAAACACCTCCGAATGATCTAAAATTTTGCACGCATATCCCAAATCACCTAACGGAGCTACTGCAACTATCAGAATTTCGTTCTGAGCCCCGGATCAAAATCTCACCTACCGTTCGGATTTCGCCAAAATTCAACCTTAGCCAATTCAAGCCTAAAACTACACCGGACCTCCGAATTTGATTTTGATTGCTCTCCCAAGTCATAAATGATCCCCTGAAACTAGTCAAATCATCAGATTTCCATTCCGAGCTATCTAACTCATCGGTCAACATTCGGTTGACTTTTCCAACTTGTTCTTCTCATAAAGAGATTTATGGCCTTATTTCTATCTAAATTCCCTCCGATTTGCTTTTAACTTTCCGAACACACATAAATTAGCATATTGAAGTGTTAAATGAAGAAAACGGGGCGATAACTCCCGTAACGACGGGTCGGGTCGTTACATTCTCCCCAACTTAAACAAACGCTCGTCCTCGAGCGTACCCAAAGTTGTACTAGAAGCAACCCAATAGTTGAATGACCTTGCCAAGCATATATTCGGGGTGGTACCACGTCACCCTATCTATCATAAGTCCGATAGCACAATATAGTTGAACTTCCACAGTCCATCTGAACCATAGACCACATTGCACTTTCTAAAATCATATACCAAATTTAACTCCCACGTCTATACTCAGAATATACCGAACCAACTATAATAGCCCATACTCGCCACTCCGGGTGAGATCTTATGGTGTACCAAACAAACCAATCACTCGAGACAATGCCCTCTAATCACCACAATTTCCCACGATAACCAAATATTACCGAAAAACCTTTCTCGTTAGCTAAAGTCTTATTCCAACACCTTCATGTTACCCACGGCTACCGAACACGCGATATATCGAATCCATATCTCAGGTCATCCATTCGCGAATCCATTTCCCTTTTAACTGATACCACAATAGATTTCGGAGACAAACCTCGATGTTACCTTTCTAATCAGCTTAAACCACATATGCCCGCACTCATTAATGGCTCCAACGATCATTTCGATTATAACACACCGCATTGGTGATACGACACCTCAACACCGGCCTAAGCCATAATGAGCACAACACAGGCTCCAATAAGAAACGCTTGAACATACTCAAATCATGACAACTACCTCAAACAAGGAGCTGTAATTCAAATTCCTCAATACCGTCACAATACATAACTGAGATCTTGTCTCACATCATAGAATTAGAGTACTTGAATCCTCCTCGAAAGGTCATAACTTCACGTGGCCTTGCCACGGCTCATGATTCCATCCAAATACTATTACTCCTGAAGCACCTCAAGTCACCATGCTCAAAACAGTCAGCCACGCACAGATTTAGGTCTGAACTCAAGCAATCAATCTCACCCACGGTGAAACAATTAATATACGCCATCAAATCTTGTAAGGACATAACCGATGCACCAGTCGCCGAGCGACACCTAACACTGACTTTCCTCAGAGACTAGGAAGTATAGTACGCAAGGTAACCTATGGAAAAAAAACTATGCTCCATATTACACGGTTGCGGCGTGCAACTTGCTCAAAATGGCATACCCGTGGTGGCGTACCACCCGATCCAGATACCATACATGTGGCGGCGTGCCACCCGATCCAAATAACCCGTGGCGGCGTGCCACCCGATCCACGCAAAACTCTCGCAAAAAAAAATGCACACCAAGTCAGATTTCTCATTACAACAAACATATATAGCCTCAAGCTCGGCCGCAAGATATGCATCCGACAAAGTCTCCCCAATACCGAAACTGGATCAATAGTAGAAACCTTTGCACTGATATCCGCCACGAAGGCCCCACTGACAAAGCAATACCTACCCGCCGTCCGCTGGTCCTGGGTACAACTACCCTGTTGGAGCATACTATGATGCACTCTGTTAAGCAATTTGTGCCATTTCCGACATAGTCCATATCACATTAGTCGATACGACCTGACTTATGATAACCAGTCTGAAATCAAGTATCATTACCCCAAATTCATCATATCAAACTAAGAGAGAGCCATTAGGGCTTCCAATTTCCATTAATCGCCAAACGATGCCGATACACTCGATATACAACCACTGCATAGACGGATTACGAGAAATTCTAGTCTCCATTACCTATATAACACATGAATCACATTGCCTGATCCCACACTCCACTGTACGAATACATAACACACATCAAGCATTCATTCATACCACGAAAGTCATCCAGAAAATTCCCTATGCCATCATCAACTCAATCATCACATTCGATCCAACAAGAGAATACCACCATACCACTAGATATTATCAGTTTACAGTACCTTGCCCCTTTTTGACCATATACCCTGCCAAATCACTATAATAGCAGTACCATTTTTCCCTTAATCACCAGAAAGATCGATTCTTAAATCACCTACAGGTGCTCGCGCTGCTCAATAATTTTTAATGACTTCCCATATACTATGAACTGATCTCAAAACCTTGAACATGCCATTATCAACTTCCCATGACACATCGTATATACCATACCACACTAAGATAACATGGAAACTTCTATCCCTTTCCTACGCCGCAACATCGATGCACTTAACTAGTCAAAGACCTTCATGATCCTATATAGAAGAAAACTCATTACATATTCCCAGCTTCGCATACCAACAGGAATATACTCACTTTCAAAGCACGGTAGAACACATCGGAAACTCTTTCTCCCAATTCATTGCGTAAGTTTGACTACCGGGACTGAGTCCTTTTACCCACATCGAGCTACGCAACTGCCAGCACTCAAGAGCTTGGTTGCACCATAGTTGTAAGACTCATTACTTCGAACACATACCAGGAGTTAGTTGTATCCTTTTCATACCGTTTCAGCTTATCAACAAGTTGCTCCATTCACTCAATTTCCTTTCTGAACCATCTTTAACTTAGTATTAGCCTTTACTGTATTACTACAATAACTCAACTCATGTTACCACACGAGACCCGTACACAAGACCACACGGTCTAAAACCCATAGGCCACTGGATACGTTCTCAATGTTTCCCAGAAGTACCACATTCTACAATGCTTTATTTTGAAGAACTTCCTGTGATTTTTGAATTCGTATCATTACCTTCCAATACAGATACATAGAATCACATCATTCACATATCATTACACAAGTCTTGACCCCTTCTAACGAAACCACCGTCTTTAGCCATATACACAATCTTAATACACCCGACTGTTACAAGCAAAAATCTTGAACACCGCAAAACCATTCTCGGGCGTCATTCACTCTTATTCAATTATAATTCAACTGTCTTATTGAACAGAACCACTCGTGCCTTGTTAGAACTCTGACACTGCAGAACATGATTACACACATATGCACTTAGCTATCTTTCTTTTCTATACACCGCACATTCTTGACCAACAACAGTTCAAATCATCCTAGGATTTCTTCACATCTACGAAATACCATAACCTTTATCAGAATTTTCCCAACATACTTAGAGACAGAACCAACATAGCACACAATAGTGCAATCAGTTAATCAATAACAACCTCCCCAACTTGGCTCGGAGCCATACATCAAAGCACTTTTAGCCACTCATATCATTATTACTCAAATGATGCCACAAGGTTATAGTGAAATTAAACTCAAGTCATTTACAAGCCTTGACAGAGACTCGAATCATTAGAGACCTTAACCCTTCTGCAATTCTTGCATTTATTCACACTCAACATTTAAGCCTACTCTCCAAGTGACAGAAATATTTTCTAAGTCCCAAAATTTACAAAAATTTCGACATAGTTTCCTTTGTAATTTGGCCTATCCACCTGCCAGAGAATCACCAAACCATTCTAACAATACATCCACAACTCGACAAGACATCACAATGCATTTCAACAACATTAAATCTCATTACTATACGAATCATATTATCACAATTAATACCTGAACATGCGTTGCACCCGCTCGAATCATAACATATATCAAATACCCTTCAATTACACATCAGAATCGACCCACCTACCTTGCCTAAATCTAGTATTTCAATACAACACCTTCCACCAGGATATACATAGCATAATCACTTTAGTCTTCCAGAGTCTAAACGCGTTCTACTACACGTAAGGCACTTTACCTTCCAACTAAGAGATATGATAAATATTCACCACGCCCGTAGCTCGGGGCTACACAACATATTACAATAAGGATCTAACACTTGACAGCTCGTACATTATTAAGCTGCCATTTCCACAGTTAGGGACAATACTGGTCATATAAGATTTCATAATACCATTTTGTAAAATCAGCACTTTGGTGCTCATGTCATAGACAAAGATCTGGCTCCTCCCGACTGGCCCACCATGAACTCGTAGAGATTATATCTCACCCCTCGATCAGGGAATCACAAACCCTCAAGGCAATTATATTACCGAGCGCTCGAAGCGTACACAGACGCGTGGAAAGAATTCCAAAAATTATATCTCAAACTGAATCAAGTACGCACGATAAGAATTCCAAGAAAGTGAAGTGTTTCCTAAAAGGTTTGCAGCCTCCCGAGGATAAGTACAGGCGTCCCCGTACCGATCCACAAGACTCTACCAACCGGCTCGAGACTCATGAGGCCTAGTAACCTAGGCTTTGATACCAACTTGTCACGACCCCAAAACCCGGTCGTGATGGCGCCCAACACAACTGCTAGGCAAGCCCGACCATTTACACTCTCATCCCGAGCATGAAGCTCAAATTAATTACATGAACATTTATGTCAACAATAAATCATAACTGTATAACCACCCCAGAGATCTAGGGTCACGAGTCTGGAGCCTCTAAACAAGATCGGATAACAACATCTAGACCAAATACTAAAGTCCGAATAATTTATATACAAAAGAAAAATAGAATAAGAAGAGAAGCCAGGTTCTGCGAACTCCAGCAGCTACCTCAGCAACTCGGATAGATACTGATAAAAGCTGGAGTGCTCGTTTATCCCTTCTGTGTACCTGAATCTGCACGCAAAGGTGCAGGGAGTAGGGGTGAGTACTAAGTACTCAGTGAGTAATAAATATATAAAAGCAGCTGAAAGAAGGAAATCCACAGAATACCACAGTATGAAGCTAACTACAGTCCGAATCTCCTACGAACTAGCATCAACAGTACAATACAGCTACCACAGAATAATTTAACAAATAAAGATTCAATGCAATGCACATAACCGCTACGGCGTGTAGCCCGATACATTTAACGTCGACGGCGCTCACTGGGGGTGTGTACAGACTCCGGAGGGGCTCCTACAGCCCAAGCGCAATACTGCTGCGGCGTGCAGCCCGATCCTCATATCAACCGCTGCGGCGTGCAGCCCGATCCTCATATAAACCGCTGCGGCGTGCAGCCCGATCCATCCTCAGTCCACATAAATCAGATAAGTCACAAAACAGTTCATTTTTCTTAATTCCAGTTTCCAATTCATAATTTATGAAAAATACTTTAACTTTATTAAATTTATAAAAGCCGGTGACTTAGAATTTCAATACTGTGATTTCAATTTCCAGGACTGAGATCAGTGATTAAGCAAGTATAGCTATCACATAAATATTATCCCCTAAGGATACTACAGGTCGACACAAGGCCCCAAACAAGGCTTACAGCCCACAAATATGTCAAACACAGTGTATTTCCATTACTAATAGCATATTATCCATATCCGGGATGGACCAAGTCTCAATCCCCAGTCACAATCAATCCCGCACCTGCCACGGGGTGCGAGCCACGCCCTACTAGCGTCACAATGTGCTAAGCCGGGGTTTCGAACCCTCAGGCTACCATATACACAAACTACTCACCTCTAGCCGGCCGTAGACTCGTCCGCGATACCTTTTCCCTTCAAATTTACCGCCTCATGCATAGAATCTAGTCAAACACAACAATTATATCAAATACGGGTCAAATAAACATAACCCAATTCAATTTATACGAAATACGCAATAATACACCAAGTTGGTAAAACCCGGACCCCGGGCCCGCTTCTTGAAAAATTCCGAAATTCATACCAACAGATTCCTCGTCTCGCCATGAGTCCGTGCATATAAAATTTATCGAAATCGGAGTTCGAATGGCCTTTCAAAACCCAAAAATTCGTTTTCATAATTTAGGCCCTAATTCTTCACAAATTCTACCCAATTTCAGGAATTTTGGTGCTGATTCTAGCATAAAATCATATTTTTGATTCAAGAAACGTACCTCCAGCAATTACCCATTGATTTCTCTCTTAAAAATCACCTCAGAAGCTTCTTCCCGTTCCAAAATTGGAAGAAAACTCGACCTGCTCGTTCTAGGTATACTGTTCACGCGTTTTACTGCTCCCAATAGATTCCTTGTGAAATTCTAATGAATTTAGACTTTTGAATCACTCAATTTGACCTTATAATGAAGGAGATATGTAGGTTTTAAGGTTTGCAAATAGTGCAGGTTTTTAATACGCCGTCAGGAGCAGTTTCGTCATTAACCTGAAAATCTAGCCAACCTTAGTAAAATGGCCATAAAATCCTCATACGATGTCCAAATTCGATGATTCTTTTTGCTACGGGTCCGTAATTACGATACGGATCTAGTTCTTCATTCAAAACAATAATCCAAGCTCATTTGTTCAATATGATATCATTTATGCTTGAAGAAATGATTTCGAAGCATAAGAAAAACGAGCATAACGCAACCCAAACCTATCTGAAACTCACCCGAGCTCCTTGGGACTGCATACGAACATACTAACATGCCACATATGATCATGCAAACTTAGTTTCACTCTCAAAACACCAAAACTAATATCAAAACACCAAATTTACATCGGATTCAAGCCTAAGTT
Source organism: Nicotiana noctiflora (assembly GCA_032618575.1). NCBI lineage: Eukaryota > Viridiplantae > Streptophyta > Magnoliopsida > Solanales > Solanaceae > Nicotiana > Nicotiana noctiflora. The sequence continues at coordinate 145,913 of JASVEL010005398.1, read as the reverse complement.
CTTCCAAAACTTCCGAAACTTGCATTTGATCTAAAACTCGACCTAAACACCTCCGAATGATCTAAAATTTTGCACGCATATCCCAAATCACCTAACGGAGCTACTGCAACTATCAGAATTTCGTTCTGAGCCCCGGATCAAAATCTCACCTACCGTTCGGATTTCGCCAAAATTCAACCTTAGCCAATTCAAGCCTAAAACTACACCGGACCTCCGAATTTGATTTTGATTGCTCTCCCAAGTCATAAATGATCCCCTGAAACTAGTCAAATCATCAGATTTCCATTCCGAGCTATCTAACTCATCGGTCAACATTCGGTTGACTTTTCCAACTTGTTCTTCTCATAAAGAGATTTATGGCCTTATTTCTATCTAAATTCCCTCCGATTTGCTTTTAACTTTCCGAACACACATAAATTAGCATATTGAAGTGTTAAATGAAGAAAACGGGGCGATAACTCCCGTAACGACGGGTCGGGTCGTTACATTTTCATTCCGGAAAATGGAATGAAGCCCAGAGGAAATACCCTACTGTGGCTCACGAAATGCTTTGTATAGTTAAATGTGTTCTAAAATTTCAAGATGATTTATATAATCAGAAATTTTTAATAAAAACTGATGCTCAGTCTGTTAAATTTATGTTTAACAAAAGACTATAAGCATGACGCTTCTAAAATAATTTTCGCTAGGTGGCAAGCACAGCTGGCACCTTTTGATTTCGAAATTCTTGATAAAAAGGGAATCGATAATTCTCTACCTGATTTCTTATCAAGAGAATTTCTAAATTAAAATATGAATCTTAGTACATATTTTTGTGATAACAAAATAATTGCAATTCTTCTAGCCGTTCCTCTTGGACAAGATATCCAAGAAATAATTCTGAAAAAAGCTTATTGATTATATTCTAGAACAAGATAAAGAAGATGACTTCTCATTTTCAATATTTGATTATGAAGAAGAACATATTTCATGGTACGATATAGATATTTATTATGAATTTTACTAATCCTCCTATTTATTCAAAGATGGGTGGAAACGAAGAACCATTATGGTCTCCGCCAGTTCGCGGTAAAGGTGGCGGAGGACAGAATAATCGGGGAAAGGGAAGATATGTCCCTCCAACTTCCCCTAAATCATCTTATTCATCATCCAGAGATTTTCAAGCTTTGAGAAAAATAGCGGGAAAAACTTTGGTGAATTCAAAGGTTGGAGAATCTTCTTCAACTCCAGCAATTTCACTGGACAATATTCCGGAAAGCCATCCATTATATGGACAATTAAAAACTTTCCTTGATTCTTAGAAGCAAAGTAATACATTCGCTTCGATGATTAAAAAGGGAGATATGTCTTCAAAGGAATTCAATAAAGGATCAAAAGAAATGATATTTCTTATTGAGCCTTCTGATATGAAAAGGGATCCATGGGAAATATGCCAACGTTACCTTACATCTGGATTGTATTTTCCAGGTGAATCATACAAACAACGTAGTTACTACGAAAGCATGTTAATCTTCACGGGCACTGTTGATATTCAACACTTCACTGGTAACGATAACAAGACTTACCAGTATTCTAAATTAATTGTTAAAAGAATTCTAATAATTGAAGCTTGGGGAATTTCTACAATTTCTGAAAAGAAATTTTAATAAATAAAACTCCCACAAGCTTTACTTACTGGGATTATATCCAGGCTTTTTCAAAAGTATTCTTTTACAATAATGATAAGCACAAACATTTTTGGTAGATAAAAATTTGTTCAAACGTTTTTAATGAACATATTCCTACTTGGTTTATTAAATGGTGGACATATTATGGTCCTACCACAAAAGTTTTACCAGAATCATTCCTAAATCTTTATAAAGAATGGACTGTAGTTTCACCATTCCTAACGGATTTATATTTATCCGAACACATCTGCAAAGTAGATATTATTGACCAGATGTATTTCTTTATTGAATATTCTATTCCCTGGATTTGCAAATGGATACCAGAAGTGGGTCTAATGAACAAATTTCATGCCTATACAGAGTCTATTATACCAATTTTTGAGACAAGTTGATGAAAACAGCTCCCTAGACAAAAACACTTTATGGCACCGAACTAATCAATCAGATTAAAAATTCAGTTGCCGAATACAAGATAAAGCCGAACAAATTGGTAGCTGACAATTCAGTAACTCATATTGCCAGGAGAATCTCTGTACAATAAGGTGATAGGGAGGAAATGATCGGAAATTATTTAAAGGAGGTAGAACAAAGTTTATTGCAGAACCTCTCCCAGATTGATAAATCAGATTCTTCAATGAGAAGTAATTCAAGTACTGGAGATATGCCAGAAACAGATTTAGAAGAGTCTCAACGGTTAGAGACACCTTCTTCTATAACAGAAGAAAAAATTCTTCGAATAGAACAGTTCCTGCAAGCACAGGAAGGATCATTCAAAAAATCTAAAGAAAAGGACAAGATGTAATAATAATAATCTTGTTAAAAATTGTTAAAGATGGACAAGAGATAAGATCTGTCCACTTTATTTGTTTTATTCTTATCAGCAGACAAAATAAATGGCTGCTTTTTGTAAGGGCCCGAATGTGGGACCCACAGAGATTCCTTTTGTTCCCCTGGTCCGTCTATATAAGGACCACTCCCTTATTCATTTGGAACAAGCCAAGTTTGGCAAAGCTCTCACTTCTCTCTACTTGTAATATATTTTCTTACTAAATAAAGTTTGTGTTTATATTATCCGGCATCTTCTTGGTGACACCTTCGACCTTTCCGATCACGTACTATTCCGATTTCTCTTCTCCTTTTCTTCAAATGATAATCGGAACTATTTCCGACTAAGTTTGTTCATATCTATGTTGAAGCTCCGGTAACTACAGTAGGGATCTCATGATTTTATCTAGACTCAATCATAATATTATGAGAAGGTTATCATAAATCTCAGCCTTATTTCTTATCAAAAGTTGACTTGGTTCAAAGGTGGTGGAATAGTCGATTCTGGCACTATCTACAGTATAAACGAGCAGTGGTGTATTGTAAGTCCCCGCTTAGCTATGTTGCGTTTAGGGGCAATAATTGATACCACAGTTAGAACTGTTATTACTGTTGACAGTATCGGAAAAAGGACAGGCCCAATGTTTTGGTAATGGCTTCTAGCCTTCCATACAGTCGACCTAAATTAATGAATAAAGGTAGATTTAAATTACCAACTTGAGTATTTTGAGGAAATCATTGCTTTCTATCCCAGTTTAGATGACCGTGCGGACTACCGCCAACCATATAGATCTTGGACCGAATTTGGAAAGGTCGAAGGTGTCACCAAGAAGATGCCGGATAATATAAACACAAACTTTATTTAGTAAGAAAATATATTACAAGTAGAGAGAAGTGAGAGTTTTGCCAAACTTGGCTTGTTCCAAATGAATAAGGGAGTGGTCCTTATATAGACGGACCAGGGGAACAAAAGGAATCTCTGTGGGTCCCACATTCGGGCCCTTACAAAAAGCAGACATTTATTTTGTCTGCTGATAAGAATAAAACAAATAAAGTGGACATGTCTTATCTCTTGTCCATCTTTAACAATTTTTAACAAGATTATTATTATTACATCTTGTCCTTTTCTTTAGATTTTTTGAATGATCCTTCATGTGCTTGCAGGAACTATTCTATTTGAAGAATTTTTTCTTCTGTTATAGAAGAAGGTGTCTCTGACCGTTGAGACTCTTCTAAATCTGTTTCTGGCATATCTCCAGTACTGGAATTATTTCTCATTGAAGAATTTGATTTATCAATCTGGGAGAGGTTCTGCAATAAACTTTATTCTACCTCCTTTAAATAATTTCTGATCATTTCCTCCCTATCACCTTTTTGTACGGATATTCTCCTGGCAATATGAGTTACTGAATTGTCAGCTACCAATTTGTTCGGCTTTATCTTGTATTCGGCAACTGAATTTTTAATCTGATTGATTAGTTCTGTGCCATAAAGCGTTTTTGTCTGGGGATCTGTTTTCATCAACTTGTCCCAAAAATTGGTATAATAGACTCTGTATAGGCATGGAATTTGTTCTTCAGGGAAAGTATATCCCACTTCTGCTATCCATTTGCAAATCCAGGTAATAGAATATTCAATAAAGAAATACATCTGGTCAATAATATCTACTTTGCAGATGTGTTCGGATAAATATAAATCCGTTAGGAATGGTGAAACTGCAGTCCATTCTTTATAAAGATTTAGGAATGATTCAGGTAAATTTTTTGTGGTAGGACCATAATATGTCCACCATTTAATAAACCAAACGTTTGAACAAATTTTTATCCACCAAGAATGTTTGTGCTTATCATTATTGTAAAAGAATACTATTGAAAAAGCCTGGATATAATCCCAGTAAGTAAAGCTTGTGGGAGTTTTATTTATTAAAACTTTCTTTTCAGAAATTGTAGAAATTCCCAAGCTTCAATTGTTAGAATTCTTTTAACAATTAATTTAGAATACTGGTAAGTCTTGTTATCGTTACCAGTGAAGTGTTGAATATCAACAATGCCCGTGGAGATTAACAGGCTTTCATAGTAACTACGTTGTTTGTATGATTCACCTGGAAAACACAATCCAGATATAAGGTACCGTTGGCATATTTCCCATAGATCCCTTTTCATATCAGAAGGCTCAATAAGAAATATCATTTCTTTCAATCCTTTATTGAATTCCTTTGAAGGCATATCTCCCTCTTTCATCATCGAAGGGAATGTATTACTTTGCTTCTGAGAATCAAGGAAAGCTTTTAATTGTCCATATAATGGATGGCTTTCCGGAATATTGTCCAGTGAAATTGCTGGAGTTGAAGAAGATTCTCCAACCTTGAATTCACCAAAGTTTTCCCCACTATTTTTCTCAAAGCTGTCACACCTCCTTTTTACGCATCCGTGAGAGCGCGAGGGAGTTTTTCCAATTAAAGGACAATCGAGACGGGATCAATTTATTAAATTCAGAGTCGCCACTTGGGAAAATAATGGTGTCCCAAGTCACCGGTTTGATCTCGAACCGAGGAAATTTATGACTTTGTAATATAGTCTGCGAAACTAGAAAACTGGATAAGGAACTCTGTTAACCCGGGAGAAGGTGTTAGGCACTCCCGGATTCCGTGGTTTTAGCACGGTCGCTCAACTGCAATTTTTGTTTCTATCTGATTTCTTTATATATTTTAACTATGTATTTTTAATGCTCCGCTTTTATTTTTAGAAGAATTGCGACGTCACGAAAACACATTTCGAGTCACACCGCAACCAGTACGCCTGTGACTTTAATGTATTTTAGTTTCGCCGAGAGATAGATTTGGGTCACATAAATGCGCACCCGTATTTAGGAAAGTAATTTTATTAAAGTCATGCCTAAAGAGTCTATCATGTTGTTAACTTTGGGAAAGACCGTGAAATTTGCTAAACGGTCCTTCTAAATCTAAGTTTTTTATAACAATTGATTAAGGGCCCCGCAATTGTATATTTAGTGCGGCGAGGCTCGTCTCAAATTATTCCAAAGAGCTCAAACTACGAGGTTTATGAATTGTTTTCTAAATATGAACACATAATATATAGACTTAACATATATATACATAATATATATATATATATATACTTAACACATATACATAATATATATATATATATATATATATACTTAACACATATACATAATTTATCATTATTAAACAAAAAAATATTTTTATTAAAAAGCTCACTAGGCCCACGAAGCCCGCTAGGCCCAGGACCACATGGTCTTAGGCCGTCACAGGCCGTATCTACCCTCCAGGACCGCCAGAGTTCAAGCCCGCCAGGCCCACGAAGACCGGCCCGCCAGGCCCATTTAGGCCCGGGACAAAATACAGCATTATACATAATCATGATAATATTTTAAACAACTCTAAAGGCTTTTTATGAATATTAATCATTTTATATCTAGGCCATGAAACTAATGCGAGGACTAATATCTTCGCTTGGTATGGCGCACCTGGAGTTATTTTAAAGGGTACTAAATTCGGAGGGCCATAAGTTATGAGTTATCTAATTACGGCTCACCTCAAATATTTAAAGATTAATCAGCTAAGAGCTAAACAAACTTGGAAATTTGACTCAAACTAACTACAAAATTTGCATAGAGATGGATTAATTATTTAACAAGGGGAGCCTGGACCAACACGAACTGTTAACGAGCAGACGAGGATCAACAAGGACGAGGTGAGTCCAAAATCCATTAACAAGCGCCTTCAAGTTTGGTCTAAAAGTGAGCCCAAGTTCAAACTCAATGTCTGGGTGAAGGGCTCAATGTCGAGCTCCTACAGACCAACACACAACGAGATTCAATCGAAACCAGCCGATGGGGAGGCCAATACATGCATAAATAATGCTGAACTCATTTCACTTAAAAGTGAGTTATTGCACGGCATTTTAACAAATGAAAACACTGTAGAAAAACACAACTATTGAAATCCCAGGTTTAACAATTAACTGTATGCGAGCCTTGGCTTGCAAATATCAAAACTAATTTAAGACAAAGACTTGAGGATTTAAGTTTCAACTAGAACTCATACGAACAGAATCTCATAATACAAACTAACAATTTCTCAATTTCTCACAGCCAACTTAAATACAAAGTCTGCATTAGAAATGTCGACTGAATCCGGTAAAACCAAACAAAAGGCAGGAGTCATAACTGATTACTAAGACTTGCAACTACAACTATATATATATATATATATATATATATATATTGAATAGCAACTGCAATGGAATGGAAATAAACTAATTTACCAAATCAGAGGCCTTCCATGAATAGCAATGAGGATATTTTAACAGCACAAAGAGAAAGAGAAGAGGATAAAACTAATTAAAGAGCAAAAGAACTAATGCCAAGCTTCAGAATTCCTATCTCCACTTTTATTTACCACTTGGAACATCAAATTACACGAGTTTCAGGAACATGTACCCGGAGAGAAAAGTAAGAGAGCGTAACAGGATCATCACAGCAAAAGGGACAATATCAGAAGGCCACACCAACACCAGTTTGGACCCGTTTGAGTTTTAAAAGAAAAACCAGGAAAAGACAACTTTGCTCGAGCAAATACCAATTCAGACCTCAAAATCAAAAAACCTCCAATAACAAGTATCAATGCACCTATATTATATTATCTAGAAAATGTTTCAAAGAGTGAGGGACTTAAGAAATCACTAGGATTTTTCAACGATTTTCAAGCTGTCTCTCTTCTCTGATTTTTTAGTTTCTCTTTTCTATTGTTCTTCTCTCTCTCTCTTGTTTTCTCTCAATTTTTAGAATACTCTCTCTTTGTTGTTCTTTGGACTTCTCTCTTCTCTCCAACTCTCTGAATTCTATTACTCTGTGTGTGTATGTGTATTCCCCCTTCTGTCAATGTCTATCTCTCTATTTATAAACTGCACACCTTTTTTATCCTAATTTTCAGGCACCTTCTCTGGGCATTCAGTTAGTGCATTTCCCATTATTATCCAACTTTTAATTTTTAATACTGTTATCCAAATCCAGTAGTGCCCCATTTAATATTGTTGGCAGCCCTTATTTCAATTATTGATGTTCCAACTAAGGCCCTGTTAATTACCCTTTAATCATCTCCTGCTATTTACATCTCTTAAATCCCGATTTGTTACAAACAAAAAAACAAAAACAATGACCGACACCTTCAACTGATTTGAAAAATCAGAAACAACTATTGAATTGTATTAAAACATAAAGAACTAATCTCTTGTAGAGACCTGCCATGAAACTTTTCAGAAATACTAGAAAGCTGATTTTAAACCATTCCAAATGCATATCCAAACTCAAATTGTGACCCAAACCCTACTGTTAACCCGACACTTATGAATTAAAAAAAAAATAGAATTGATCAAGGCTGAATTGACCTTAAACCCTTTTGAAATATTAACGAAAATACTAACAAAGTCATGCTAAGCATTTTCACTACTGTTCAAATGAAACATAATAAGAATAATGAGAAAAAGCATGACAGAGACGTGGAGAAGAAAACAAAATAAAGAAATGAAAGAAAAAAAAAACGCAAAATACCTAAACACTGGCCCAGTCTTGAATTTCTTCTTCAACCTTTCAATTTTGACTGAAAACGGTCTCAATCATGTGTTGTCATATGAGAACACATGACCAAGATCCATTTCACTCTTAATCATTACCCAATCCACCAGTTTTAGACTTTTGACATTTTAGGTCTCGCCTTTGATTCAATGTTCGACGGGTTTCAGAGGGATTCGAGAGTAGCAAGTGATGGATTTAGGATGAGGATGTCATGGTGATTTTAGGGTGTTGATTTGGGATGTTTGGTGGTGGCGCCGCCACCGGAGAATCTTGTGGCGGTGCTAAGGTTTATGATTTCGATTCAATATTCGACCAAATATAGGGATATTCGAAGGAAGAGGAGTTGAGATTTGGGAAGAGGAGGTTGAAGGGAGTTTGGGGTGTAATTTTGGCGGTGATTGGTGACTGACCGCCGCAGTGGGCAATTTTCAGCTGGCGGTCAGTGGTGGGTTGTGGTGGTACTGGATTTGTCTATGAAAAGAGATGATACAGAGGAGCGGGGTTAGGGATATACAAAAATAAAGTTTTTGATTTTGATCCGTTGGATTAATAGAAATTAACGGTCTAAATCAATTGGGGGGGTGGATGGGGTCGTTTTGGAGTAATGGAGACTGGATACGAGGACACGGGTTGGGTCGGGTAACTGGCGAAACTATGGACCATATGATCAAATAAATTTATGAGAAAACTACTCTATAGCCCCTCAAAATTTTAATAGCCTAAGTTTTGTCCTACTTACAAAAAATGGCCCTTCGGCCGAAAAGCATTTCACATAGTAGCCGAAAGGAAAGAGTCATATAAGTTCATGTAGCTCAGTGGATAGAGTGCTTATCTTCTATGCTAAAGGTCGCAAGTTTGACCCCTACTTGACGCGATAGAAAAACTATTTTTTTTTTGCAATGTATAAATATTGTATCCTAAGTTCGACAATGTATCATTGATGTATATTGAGACTATCTCGAGTGTGCTTGTGTATCTAAAGTGTATATATTTGTGTACCCTAAATATATTTTGTATCGTTAATGTATAATATGTCTAACCAATGTATCAAAATTGTATATAATGTGTATTTACTAATATGGAAATACAGTGTATATAAATTATATACAATTTTGTATGTGCAATGTGTGCACACGGTGTATTTGGAGTGTATCATGTATTTTTGTATAGTGACAGTCTTTTTTGTATATATTTTGTATAATTATATCTATTTTGTATATATTTTGTATAGTTACATCTATTTTGTATATTTTATTTATAATGACAGTATATTTTGTATAATTTTTGTATAGTGACAATCTATTTTGTATATTTTAGTATATATTTTGTACAATGACAGTTTATTTTGTATATATTTTGTATAGTTATAGTCTATTGTATATAAATTTATAGTGACATTCTATTTAGTATATACTTTGTATAATGAAATTCTATTTAGTTTATTTATTGTATAATGACAATTTATTTTTGTATATGTTTGTATAGTGACCCTATCTCTTTTTTCAAACACGAGAAATTTATTTTTACACATGAGAGATTTATTTTTTACATGTAAAAGATCTAAAAAGGATATTTTCTTAATTTCAACATTATAAAAAGCGCCTAAACTCCTCCAAAAAACTAGTCAAGTCCCATTATTATATAATACTACGATTAAAGTATGGAGGTGCGCATAATATTATCCTTTAGGTGGGGTATCTCTTCTATGATTTATTTTTAATTTTAAAAAGAAAAGATTTTGATCACTCACCGTGCCAGTTCCGATACCAAAAACGTAAAATCTTCTTATATAATCGCTTGAAAAAAAAATAGAAGTACACGTAACTCGGAGTTATTGAGAACTTGTTTATTTCCATAGCTAGTGTGGTTTAATACTCTACGTTAATAACCAGAGATAGAATAAATACTATTACTAGTAAACAAATGGACCATAATCGTTTGTACAACGCTATAAACTTGAGTTACACAATATTGTAGTATGCAAAAACTGTAGGGTAATATATAAAATTTATTCGCACTTCAAAATTATATCGAACCAATAATTATAAAATATTTATTTCATACACACTTTCTTCACTTAAGTATATTTAGTGTTATTTTTATCTTTAAATAGTTAATATTACCAGGCCAATTGGCCTTGAATTTTTCGTAAAATCACACTGGTATATTTGACTATAATATAACAATAAATATGTTATTTGTTATAGTAAATGAAATTATGTTGCACTTTAAAAAGATCGAAGTTGTCACTTTATAAATAAATGGCAATTTCGTAAACTAAGGACAAAAATTAGGCGAGGAAAAATGGGAATATTTGCTTTGGATTCTCTCTTCTCTGAATTGCCGAAGAAAAGAATGTTCTTTTCTTTTTCAAGGAGATAGTGGATGGAGGGCAGTATTCCTATGGAAGTGACTTGCTGAAAGAATCAATATGCCGAGGAAAATGACCTGAGCATTGTTTTTTCATTTAAAAGGGACTGATATTTCATAGATAAGATTGTCCGCGCCCCACCCTAGACCCACTAGTATTTTGGGCTACCCACTAGAATAACTTTTAGGCTACAAAATGTATATTATGATTTTGGGCTACCGGTTGTTATTAGTTTGACCCTAGTGGCTATAGATGATATTTGCTCTTTTGTGTGTTGTGTTTGGGGAATTTGACCCAAAATTCGGGTCTTTATTAAGACCATTTTCCTTTTATTTTCCTTTCTTCTTTGTTTTTTCCAAAATTAAACTAAAATTCTAAATTTATAAAACCCAAATTAACTTAAAATATTAATTTATTCCAGAAAATAATTACCACAAATAGCTAAACCCCAAATTAAAATAAAACACAAAATTCGACATTAATTACTAAAAATGCAAAAATACATTACTTTTTGTGATTTTTCCATTTTTATAAAACACTTAGTTATTGATTTGTTCCAGAATGTCTAATTAAATCCTAAATGCAATTGTAACTTATTTTGTATTTTTATTAATTTAACAAATAAACATGCACAAACAAATGTAAATAACAAAAAAAAATATCATGAAAATTCACAAATTACACACAAAGGAAAAAAATGTTTTATTTTGAGTTCTATGTGAGTAAATCGTGTGAGGCAAAAATCACGTGCTCACAGCTGCCCCTCTTTGCCTGTAAATACGAAGAGTTTTCGTACAAAGATAAAATGAGCGAATACGAGCGATTTTTGCCCGTTTGGGTATTCCATGTGAAGCATTTTTTGAAAGATTTTGACCGAACCTCTGCTTCAAAGGTTTCCTACATATCCTTGGCTAAAAAGGAATCAGGTCAATATAGTTCAGAAATTTTTTGTAGCTGGGACTACCATGAAACTGTGATTTACTGTTGCTATTGCTGCTACTGCTTGCTGACCTCATAAGTACACCATGCTAAATGAAAAATAAAAAATCTAGACTAAGCTATGGTCTATGAATTACAAAGACTTATTTTCCAACTTGTTCCGCGAATGTTGTTGCCTCGTCGACTTGCATTTTCCTATAGTAGTTCCTTTGTTGCTGCCTTGCATCGAATTTTGAGATGCTCTCCCCTTTCTTCGTCTGGGTACTTGATTGTTGATCCTTTGAACGTCTTTCTCTGATCGTTTTTGTATTTCTATGTTCTCCAGGCAGGCGCCTGACTACTTGAACATGAATTGCTTTGTTCTCTAGGTGGTCTCCGGACTACCAACTCGATTTGCCTTGTTTTCCAAGTGGGCTACTAACATCTTGACTTGAATTGTATTCCCTTGCTCTCCAGGTGGGCTCTTGACTTCCAACACTATAATTGTATTCCCTGCTCTCCAGGCGGGTTCCTGACTTCAAAATAGACAAAACAAAGAAAAATTTTTTGTTCTAGTTTGGTAGCTGGGCACATATCCTATTACCGAATCATTATCTTTATTCAGCTTGATGCCTTGATGGATCTTTTGCCGCCAACCTTATGTCATTTTCCCCTTTCTCAATTCCTTGTCGCCTTATGGTGCCCGTGAAAGTTTTTACCGATAAGACTCTCATTTTTGGGCTTCCCTCAACTTTCATCGCCTTATAGTGCCCTTGCGGGTTTTCACCAATAAGACTCTCTCACTTTCATTTTTCTTGCTTAAACTAGAGTGTTTCCCCTTGTATGAATCATATTTACTTGCTTGATTTGGCATTCCTCGAAGACTGATTGGGAGGTCTTTCTTTGGACAGTAATGCGGTTTCTTGGATAGGGTTGGAAAGAAAAGGGTATCAAAAGGCTCAAAACAAATTTAGCGGGTTAAAATTACAACTTTTGGAATCAGACTTATTTCCATAATCACAACTTCTGCCCCGATTTCTTTCTGGGGATCTTTTAATTTTTGTTTCGCTATGACCGAGCCGTGAGGTTGCCTACGTATTCTTAAAGGAATCACATCAAACGTAGTTCACGCGTTTCCTTTTTGTTACAATTTTTCTTTTCATTTACTATTATTATTTTTCCTTTTATATTTTTTTATTGTCTTTTCCTTTGCTTTTTGGTTATTGATTCCAAAAGAGGGGTATGAAATATAATAAGTAAGACTCAAAAGGGTGAAAAAAAGGTAAAGTGTTTAGATAGCAGAATAAATTGCCTTCGTCATTTTAACCTTCGAGACAATGCCAAGTACAAACAATCAATGATTATATCAAAGAAATCATACATAATATCTCTTGACTGCATCAAAATTGATAGCCATATCTATGCATTTCCCTTCAATATATGTTAAACATAAAGCACCATTGGACAATACTCTGGTCACAATGAATGGTTCTTACCAATTCGGGGTGAACTTGCCCTTTGCTTCAGCCTGATGTGGAAGGATACATTTCAACACTTGTTGCCTTACTTCAAACATTCGGAGACACGCCTTCTTATTTTATGCTCTTGACATTCTTTTCTGATACAATTGGCCATGACATACTGCTCCCAATCGTTTTTCATCAATCAAGATCAACTGCTCCAAACAGGTTTTGACCCACTATTTTTCTTCAATCTCGGCCTCAGCGACAATCCAAAGGGACACGATTTCATCTTCCACAGGTATTATTGCTTCCGTGCCATATACTAACAAATAAGGACTTGCACCTACTGAAGTACAAATAGTATTGTGATAACAAACAGTGTAAATGGTAACTTTTCATGCCATTACATGGAACCTTCTACCATTTTCCTCAGTATTTTCTTTATGTTCTTATTGGCCGCCTCGACAGCTCCATTCGCCTTGAGACGATATGTGGTAGAATTGCAATTTGGAATCTTAAACTGTTGACATACTTCTTTCATCAAATTATTGTTAAGATTAGCACCATTATCTGTGATGATTACTTTTGGGATTCAAAATCGACAGATGATACTTGAGTGCACAAAATCAACCACTGCCATCTTGGTTAAAGACTTGAATGTTTTAGCCTCAACCCATTTGGTAAAATAATCAATGACCACTAGAATGAACCTGTGTCTGTTGGATGTTGCTGGATCAATGGGCTCAATGACATCCATGCCCAAAGCAACAAAGGGCCATGATATTGATATTATGTGCAATTTCGATGGTGCAAAATGAATTAAATTCCCGTGAATCTGGCATTGATGACACTTGCTCACAGAGCTGATACAGTATTGCTCCATGGTGAGCCAATAATACACTGCTCAAAGGATTTTCTTCGCCGACACATATTCTCTCATATGCGATTCGCAAACCCTAGAATGTTCTTCTGCCATGACTGCCGTGACTTGTTTAGCATCTGTGCATCTTAGCAACCCAAGGTCTGGTGTTCTTGTATACAAAATTCCTCCACTAAGGAAAAATCCACTTGCCAACCTTCGAATTGTTCTCTTTTGATCTCTCATGGCTTGCACTGGGTATATCCCTATTCTGATATACTCCTTGATATCATGGAACCATGGTTAGCCATCAAGTTGTTCCTCTATCACGTTACATCAAGCAGGCTGATCACAGACTTGAATATGCAACAGATCAACATAAACATTGTCTGTATGGTACAACATCGATGCCAAGGTAGCTAAAGCATCGGCAACCTCATTATGGATTCTTGGAATATGTTTGAACTCCACCGATCGAAACCGTTGACAAAGATCATGTAAATATTGCTGGTACGGTATGAGCTTCAAATCCTGTGTTTCCCATTCTCCTTGAATTTGATGTACCAGGAGGTCCAAGTCTCCTAAGATAAAACATTCGTGTACATCCATGTCTGCAGCTAACCTTAAACCCAAAGTGCATGCCTCGTACTCACATTGTTGGTACAATAAAAATGAAGATGTCGTAACAGGATAGTGATGCACTGTCTCAGAAATAAGCACAACCCCTATTCCAACTCATTTAATATTTGCAGCCCCATCAAAGAAACGTTTTCATCATGGTTCTTCAGTCAGTTCCAGCTCATCAATATGCATCACTTCTTCATCAGGAAAATAAGTCCTTAATGGCTCATATTATCCATCGACCGGGTTCTCGGCCTAGTGATCGACTAGTGTTTGGGCTTTCATTGTAGTCCTTGTCATATAGACGATGTCAAATTATGTGAGTAATATCTGCCACTTTGCCAGTCTTCTTGTGGGCATATACTTTAACGGATCCAAGCATGAAATGAGGTTAGTAGTATAGGATGACAAATAATGTTTCAACTTTTGTGCTATCCAAGTTAGGGCGCAACATGTCCACTCAAGGTGAGTGTACTTAACCTAATAATCCATGAAATTTTTGCTGAGATAATAGATAGCTTGTTCCTTCCCGCTGGTGATATCATGTTGGCTTAGTACACAACCAAATGAATTCTCCGGGACCGTTAAATAAAGAATAAACGGTCTCCCTAGCTCAAGTGGAACCAACATGGGTGGGTTTGATAAGTACCCCATTATCTTATCAAATTCCTCATGACACTCTTCAGTCCATTTGACCGCAATATCCTTCTTCGACAATTTGAAAATAGGCTCTCAAGTTATCGTGGGCTGAGCAATAAACCTGCTGATATAATTCAAGCTCCCTAATAGACTCATCACTTCGGTGTTGTTCTTTGGGGGTTTCAATTCTTGGAAGGATTTTATCTTTGATGGGTCCAACTCAATGCATCACCGCCTGACTATGAATCCCCACAACTTTTTGGATGGAACACCAAATGCGCACTTGGCAGGGTTGAGTTTGAGGTTGTACCTGCGAAGCCTTTGGAAAAACTTACCTAAGTCTTCGACGTGGTCGGCCTATTTCTTTGACTTTATGATCATATCATCCACGTACACCTCAATTTTCTTATGTATCATATCATGAAACACAGTAATCATCGCCCTTATGTAGGTTGCCCAGCATTTTTCAAACCAAATGGCATTACGTTGTAGCAATAAGTTCCCCACTGCCTGATGAATGTCGTCTTCTCTGCATCTTCTTCATCCATCACAATCTGATGATACCCGATAGAGCAATCCATAAAAGATCCAATCTTTGCACAATTGTGAATCAAGATATGGATATTAGGTAATGGGAAGTTATATTTTGGGATTGCCTTGTTGAGACTGCGATAGTCAACGTATACTCTGATTTTTCCGTCCTTCTTTGGCACTGGCATAATATTAGCCAACAAATCAGGATATCGAGTCACCCGAATAACCTTTGCATCTAGCTGTTTGGTTATCTCTACCTTAATCTTCACACTCATATTAGTTATGAATTTTCTCAATTATTACTTGAAGGAATGGAATGTCGGTTCAGTGAGCAACTTGTGAACCACTAAATCAGTGCTTGAATTCGGTATGTCAACATAGGACCATGCAAAAATGTCTTTGAATTAGATAAGTGTTTTGATTAATTCTTCCCTGATATTTGGTTCAAGATGGATACTTATTTTAGTTTCTTTGGTGTTATCTGCATCCCCTAGATTGATGGCTTCTGTATCGTTTAAGTTGGGCCTGGGTTTTACTTCGAAGTGATTTAGTTCCCTACTAATATCTTCGAAGGCTCCATCCTCATCATATTCTGACTCTTCATCACAATCTAATTCTTGCACTATTATTTCAGAGTGAGATTGATTTTTTAGACTGGGCTGAGGATTTCTCATGCATGGCACGTCATTAGGATCAGTATAAAGAGAACTGTACAGAAAAGAAAAGAAGAAAACAAAATTAAAATAAGGAACGAAGAAGATAAATTTTATTTTATTGGAAGACACAAGGTATGCACACTTTGACAGACTAAAAAATAAAATCTGGATTACAACCCTAAAATAATCCAGACGAACGTGAAGGAAAATCAGAGCGAACTACCAAGACTCCATTCGAGTGGGGAGAGGAGTAGCCTTCCAATTATTGAGCTTTGTCTTTGGTCCCAAAAAATGTTTTTCCGCGTTACTAGGACCCTCTCCACTTTATATCATGTTCATATCTTTGAACAAATTCTTAAACTTCTCTATCAACTCTTTATTAGGATTGATCATAGGACCAGGGGTTGTTGTTGCTAGACGTCTTCTGGTACAAACTTGACAAATGATCTAGAGAGGCGCAAGACTGGCTTTGAAAGGACCCATGCCTTCTATTTCAACTTCTTAGCTATTCGAATGTCTGCAACTATAGGCTTGAATTCCAAATTGAATGTTCCCACATTTTCAAGTAGGGAAACCGACTGTAAATACCTTGGAGATATGAACCCAAACCTTTCCTGGGCACTAAACCATTTCTCAATATTTCACAGGCTACCATGACAGATGCGGAGGTTATCTTTCCATTCAGAATGTATTTCCTCTCCAAACGTTTCTCGACCAATACTGTGTCACACACTTGGTATACCCATGGCCGGTTGTCGTCCTCTACTTCAAATGATGGTACAATAGTGTCACTATATGAGCATAGATTATCCTCACTATGAACCATAATCTCTTGTCGGTCCAATTCAAATTTAACCATTTGATGTAGAGTAGATGGAACTACCTTGGCGACATGAATCCATGGTCTCCCCAACAAAAGGTTGTAAGAAACTGCCACATCCAACACTTAGAATTCCATAGTAAACTCCACAGGCCCAATCGTCAGCTCCAACAGTATATCCTCGACCGAATCTTTACCTCCGCCATCGAACCCCTAAATGCAAATACTGTTCTTGTGGATTCTATCACTATCCACTTTCAATTTGTTTAACGTGGAGAGGGGAAAAATGTTGCACTGGACCCATTGTCAATCAAAACTCGAGTAACCACAGATTCCTTGTACTTTACTATAAGATAAAGGTCCCTATTATGCTCAGTACCTTTTTTAGGTAGCTCATCATCGGCAAAAAAAACATTGTTCGCCTCCAATATCTTATTTGATGTCTTTTCCAAGTGGTTGACTGAGATATTGTTAGGAATGTGGGTCCTCATTCATGATTATCATCATCGTCTGACGATGTTCATCTAAATGGATCAACAATGAGAGTAACAAAATCTGAACTGGCGTCTTCTTTAGCTGCACTACGATAGAATAATCATGCATTTTCATATTCTTCAAGAACTCCTTTGCTTCCTCTTCAGCTACATGTTTGTTTACTGATATTATATTAGCCTTTCTCACTTCTACGGGAGTAAAACGCCTTCCCGAGAGAGTTAGCCCTTGGGATTCACAAACTTCTTTCCTGACTTCCTTTCCCTTATAGGTCACTGTTACCCGATCATAATTCTATGGAATTTCTTTACCGTCAACTATCAGTAACTGCATTACCGGCTTGATGATGCCTAGATCTATATGGGCACCTTCCCTTATAGGTCTCATTGTTGCTCCTGGCACAACAACTTTTGCTTTTCCTTGTTTCATTGCAACTTTGCTTGAAGACTCCTTCTGAACCACCACAACTAGTTTATTATCTATTTCTTTTACCCTGATCAATGGCTTATCACTAGTTGACTTTTCATCTGGCCTACAGTCTGTGAGGGTTTTTAGGCTCTCCTCCCTTTTGCACTAGCTCAATCATATTTGTCTCGTGATGGGCCAGGAGTGGATTCTGGTTGATGTTGGGCATTTCTAGGGCTTGAACCTCGATCCGATGGGTGTCAATGCACTCTTGAATAAGTGTTTTCAATTTCCAGCATTTCTTTGTGTCATGTCCCGGGGCCCCTTTACAATACTCATAACTCACCGAGTGGTCAAGATTTCTCAAAGGGGGGTTTGGCTGCTTAGCCTCAATCGGAGTCAACATACCCAGCTGCCTCAGCCCTTGGAATAGACTAGTATATGATTCTCCCAGTGGAGTGAAAGACTTTTGCTTTTGCAGTCTCTCATTCCTGAAGGCTTGGTTTGGATGGAAACATGTTCCAGAAGGGGTTTTTGTAGGCTCTTGAGGGTGGATAGGCATTCTGTGGAGTTGAGTAGGTATTTTGTGGAGTTGGCACATGCCATTGTATGTGGGCGGGAGGTTGAGTGTATGTTTGAGCATGAAGGACAGAGAAGTGGGGATCTGGTGGTGGATAGTAGTATTGTGGTGGGCTATATGGAGAGTGGGGTCGAGGCTGGTTATAGTAAGGTGATGGGCCCTTGGGCCAAGTTCTTGACTCAATTGTTGCAACATACTTTTTCTTCTTCCTTCCTAAAACACCCTAGTGCCGTTTTGGATGGCTTGGGTGTTTGCCTTGATTATTGAATAACTCTTTATTTTGTTAGACCTAAGTCCTTCTTATACCATGCTTCCCATCTTTACCACTTTGTTGAAGGATTTCCCTACTGCCAATACCAAGTGACCGAAATAAGTGGGCTTTAAGGCCCGCAAGAAGTAATCAACCATTTCACTCTTTTTCATCGGAGGGTCAATCCTTGCAGCTTGCTCTCTCTAGCGGAATTCATATTCTATGAAACTTTCCCCGGGGTTTTTCTCAATTTTCATCAATGACAGACGATCCGAGATAATTTAAAGATTATACTAAAAATGGCAGGCAACTTCTTAGGATAGATCATCCCAGGTGTACCACCGACCATAATCTTGTCGAGTGTACCATTCCAAAGCTGAGCCACTTAAACTTTGACTGAAGTACGCCATCAGTAATTCATCTCTCCCTTCTTCTCCTCTCATCTTACTATAAAATCCTCTTAAGTGCGCCACTGGGTCCCCGTTTCCATTGTACAAGTCAAACTTGGGCATTTTGAACCATGCCAATAATTGTATGTTTGGGAATAAGCACAGGTCTTCGTAGGCTACATTCACCTGACCTCCTAATCCCTTCATATATCTAAAGGATTGCTCCAAGCTCTTGACTTTACTAGCCATCTCTTCTTGTTGAGAATTCTTAGAAGGCTTTTCAGTTTCTGACGAGAGATCTAAATGAGGAGGGTAAGAACATGGTTCAGGTGCTTTGAAAGTAGGTTTATGGGGGTAATATTAGTTGTTCTGGGTTTGTAATACATGTTCGCTAGAGGACCTGTGGAGTGCAGCTGGTAGAGGTGCCATGAAAACATGTGTGATTGGTGGAGGAGGCTATGGAATTGTTTTTAGTGGTGGAGCTTGTGGTGTATGAGAAGTAGTTGTTTCCTGGTAGGGTTGAATGATGGGAAAATTTGGGGATGAATTAGAAATAAGCTATTCCGGAGATTGAGTCGGTGTCAAGATGAAAGTAAGGTTAGCAGGATAGGCTGGTGGTGGTTGCCCCTTGGTCCAGGCCTGATACATCTCGGCCATTTGTTGTTTCAGCTTGTACATCTCCGATTTCATTGTATGCACATCTAACTCTTCCACCTCAGCACTTATCTCTTTGTCTATGCTGGACATGATTTCTTCTATTTCTTCCTTGGATCTAGTTTGGTAAGGCTAGTTTGCCAGTATACTTTAGGTAAGCTAACTGCTTGAATTTTTTAGAGCAACAAACTTGTTAGTCTTTAGAGTTTAACAAATGCGCAACTGCACATTATATGCAATGCACCTAAGCAGTTAACCATTTCTATCATGCATTTGCTTTGGTTGCTTGCGTTATTCTAGCATTTCCTAATTATGCCATCTTTATTTACTTATTTATTTTCCTTTTTTTCTTTGTTTAGTGGCGGTCAAATCTTATGGAGATTGCATACGTATCATGTCCCTGCGTGAATCAGATCGAGCATAGTTCTGGAAGTTGTAAAAATAAGTAGAATATTTTTTATGAAATCAACTGCTTTGATTACAACACTTGAAAACTTAGAAGAAATGAACAGACTTTGAAAATGCGGACTCAAAAGGACTAACCGACAACTTACAAGCTTTAATAAGAAAGTACAAAATCAAAACAAAGATCAAGAATACATTAATGACTCGAAATTTCCTAGGGCCCGCAGGGCATCATCCGGCCTTATCGCGGACCTTTGTGCAAGATCCCTTTGGAGCCTCTCCAAATCGCTCATGATTTGCCGGGCTAATGTCATCACCGCCGCGAAAAAGGTAATACGAGTCATGTCCTCACATTCTCAACACTTTATGGTAATGTAATGTGCGATGGTTCCGGTTCTTTCTCAAATCCTGCCTTTTTCCTAAGCAACCATCCTATTTACTCATTTCGTGCTTCTTGCAGTTAAGAGTCATGAAGGAGTTGATTTTGAAACTAATACATTTCTTCCTCCATCCAAGCCATCAGTTCATAACAATGATCCTTATCTACTTTGAAATCTCTAACCTGTTTGATTACCTCATCCTCGAGGGTGGCTATTTTTCCTCTTAGGATAGTGATGGTTACTTTATAGTCCCTCTTCATCTATTGCATATGCCGTGCCCGCTCTTCTGCACTCCTTGTCCATCTTGCCCAGCTTTTTGTCAGACTAGCTTCACATTTTTCCAAGTCCTCTTGACATTCGAGGTCTTTCTTTTTCAGCTCGTTTATGAGACTTTTACTAGCCCGACTCCTTTCTGGGTTTCTGGAAGCTATTTTTATTTTTTTGGATCTGAGCCTTGAGGCCTTATTTTCCATAGCTTGTTTTGTGCTTGTAAATCTTTCTCGAAATTGAGGTTCCTAAAGCTTTCTTCCAAGGCATGAATAGGTACTTTGTACCCTTTTTCCTTTTCACCCTAATCTAGTCGTTCTTGGATTTTATCATCAAAGGCTTGAACATGCGGCCTTTTTACGAGACTTTCGGGCTCGGGTTCTAGTGCATATCCACATGAGCTCTCTTCTAAAACCACCTGGCATATCCTGGATCTATTTCCCCTTCTGTAGTATCTAGAACCTAGGTATCGTCTTTCAAGTATCGACAACCTTTTCTGATTTGCTGGATTAAAGACTCGGGGAGTGGGACTTCAGGGGTGTAACTTAATCACTTGTGTACTCAAATCTTCATCATCAGGCACTACTTGTTATTGATACCTAATTTTTCCCCATGTATTTTTTATACTCAAAATATTCTCAAAATAGTATGTGCATGCATACATAAGCATGCCCACGAGTTTTGGTATTTTTCCCTAATTTCCTAAGATTCGTAAACTCGATTTTTTGACTATTTTAGCTGTACAAAATCCCTTAATTATTCGTAAAAATTACCATTTTTTATATAATTTATTTCCATCCTCATATTTACACCATAATAATAAAGGTGATTTTTGCATATTTTTGAAAATTTATTTGATATTTTTAAACTAAAATTACAATTATAGCATATATTATGATTAATGGTATTTTAAATTATAATTTTTAGACAAATTTTTATATTTTATTAATTAGTTCTATGCTTTTAATTTATTTTTAAAATTATTTTAACTATTTTTTATATAAATTAAAGGGGAGAAATTGGTTATTTAATACATAGTCGTTCAGTTGCAATTGTAGCCTCAATTTAACCCAATTAAACCGCTAATCAAACAACCACATTTTATTATAACCCGACCCATACCCTTCCCTATCATACCCAAACTAGATTCCCATTAACCCATTTAATCCCAACCGTTGATCTTTTATATCCCTCACCCCTTTCCCTTTTTAGTTCAAATGACCCATTTACCCTACCTCATTTCCCATCAACCACCGCCTATGAAACCCTCCACTCTCTCAAACTCTCTTGAGGGTTGTCAAACCCTAGCCGCCTCTTGCCATCTCAGACCGAAGATCCACTGGAATCTATGGCCACCAAAGCTATAGGGATCTTACACCCACCCCCGGTGCTCTTATATACTGATTTTCTGGAGGTTTAAGGTCTGACCTTGAAGATCTCTACCCAGATTTCCTTCGATTCAGGGTCCCATGGTTGTCTTCGGCTTCACTCTGGCGTATCAGCGTCGTTCGAGCCTGAGTTTAACTTCTCCGGCTTAGATCCACGAGTTTTCCAAGCCTTTCTCGCTTCTAGGTTTCTTCGGAAACACTAATCTTTTGAGGTTCTTCTGATTTCTCTAGATTTGTCCTAAATCTGTGTTTATTTTTAGGTCTCAAACGTTTTCCCAAAGGGCTCTTTAAATCTCTTCTTTTAAACGTTTCACCTTCTCTAATTTAGGATTTCTTTTATTTTTAACATGCTCTACTATGATTCTTATTTGTTTTTTTTATTGTGTTTCTAGTGTGATTCTTATATGTTTCTTCTAATGTGTTTCTTCTATGATCCTTATGTGTTTCTTCTACCCTTTATTATAAGGTTCTTTGTTCTTTTATTATGTTATTCACGAATTTCTTCTACTAGGAAGTACATGTTCCTTTATGATATTTGCACTTATTTCATTGTTATTTCTGCCTGATTTACTTGTTGTCATCCTTACACTTGATTAATAGTAAAAGCCCTATGATTTAGGGTTCATTCGAGTTTTGAGGCTACTTGTTACGTGATTTCTTTGTTTCTTATCTCTGAACGTGTTTGATTTCAAAACCCTAGTCTCTTTGGACCTATTTGAGTTCCTGAGGTTGTTTCCTCTAGTGCTCGACTAGGTTTCAAAATCTTTATGTTAACTTTGTTTCTTCATACGATTCTGACATCTTGCTAAACTCTATAAGACCTTTTTACTTGACCTTTTGCATGCTATCTGATATTCCCTCTTCTCTGAGATGACTACCATGTTCCTATAGTACTCCACTCACTGATTTTTTATTGCATGACACTCTTTTATGTCTTAAATCCAGCCTTGCATATTTAATGTTTATGCACTCTTTAGAGGTTAGATTTCCCTCTCAAAATAACTGTTGATTGTGGATTGATTTTAAATCTCTTTGTTGTAATTCTGATTGCACTCTTGTAATTGATTCTTCCCTTATTGTATTGATTTCCCTTGTTTCTTGCACTGGTTGAAACACTTTCCTTTGAACTTTCAACCATACCTTTCTACTTAAGTTGAGTTGATCCTATTACCTTAATTACACTAGTATGGGATTCTTACAGACCTTTCTTTAATTAAGGTCTAATGAACCCAACCTCTATTACCTATTGTGTGCTCGTACTATGTTGAAAATATTTTCCTTATTTGACATGTCCAACCCCTACGTGATTTCTTTCCTTATTTGACACTTGCATGCTACCGTTTCATTTAATTCCTTAATAAAGTAAGTCTTTGACACTAATTTGATTTTAATGAACACATATTCCTTAATTATGTCTGAATTACCGCCCTTACCTTATTTTCTACCTGTTTCTCACCCTATAAATACGTGTTTTTTCATTGACAAAAGGGACGAACACTCTAGTTTTTTTTTTCTGAACTCACACTCACACACAAAAGTATTCTCTCTTGTACTGTGGCTTATTTGAAAGACTCCTGCTTTCTTCTGCTTGTTTCCTTCTGAAACTGGTATGTCCTAGTTCTAATTTCAGCACCAACTCTAATGTGTTTACTTACTAGCTCTTAAGTCCATGCTTACTTTAAATGTTTGTAGAATTTAACTTTTGTGAAATGTGCTTATATCTTGTTCAATTCTTGCAATGAATTCCATTCCCATACCCTATGTGTTTGAGCTATAAACTGGACCCTTTTTTGGGTCCCAATTTCTTTCATTTCCCATCCCCATTCCCTTAATATGTGTTGAGTAAAAGCCTTGGCCTAACAGTATCCTAATTACTACCCAGGCCATGGCTTGACCTTTAATAGGTCCCGACTCTCCAATGTTTGGCTAATAGGCTGGCCATGGGTGTGCCAACATTCCATGTGCTCGCAATGAGCACAACCTACCTTGGCATCCCCTAATTTCCTCTATTGTACTTAGACTTGTTCCTAGGCTCTTGTAACGACCCGGCCCATCGTTACGGGAATTACCACCCCGTTACCTTGCATTTGCATATATTATGTTTTTAAAACAGTATTAGAGTATATCGGGTGAGTTAGGAGTGATTTGGATTGAAAATGAAACAAATAGCATGTCTGAAGAAAGCTTGAATATGAAAAGTCAACCAAGAGTTGACTATTGAGTTAGAGGGCTCGGAATCGGATTCCGATGATTCGGTTAGTTCCGGGAGGTGATTTGTGACTTAGGGGAGCGATCGGAATTGAATTTGGAGGCCCGGTGTAGAAATAGGCTTGAATTGGATAAGATTGAATTTTGGCGAAATCCGAACGGTAGGTGAGATTTTGATCCGGGGGTCGGAATGGGATTCCGACAGTGGCAATAGCTTCGTTAGGTGATTTTGGATATGCCTGCAAATTTTCAGGTCATTCGGACATCGTTTGATCGGGTTTTGGATTGAATGTTAGTTTTGAAAGTTTTGAATAAACATAAGCTTGAATCCGTGTGTAATTGATGATTTTGATGTTTAGGATGGTGTTTTTATGATTGGAACAAGTCCGTATCGTGTTTTGGAGTATGTTGGTGGTTTTCGTTGGGGTCCCGGAGGCCTCGGGGTGAATCCGGACCATCATCCGGCACTTTGGAACAAGGAATGGTCTGCTGTAAATTGCAGACCACTGGGCACCAGTTAAGCCTTCGCGTTCGCGAGGGCTAGGCCCGCGTTCGCGTAGGCTGAGGGAAAATGGTCATCGCGTTCGCGAGGGCACTGCCGCGTTCGCGTAGGCTGGGGCCAGTTGGCCATCGCGTTCGCGAGGTAACATGCCGCGTTCGCGAAGGAGAAGGTTGGAACGCATCGCGTTCGCGTGGGTGAAGGACGCGGACGCGTAAGAGGAAAAGACGAAGCATCGCGTTCGCGTGGTATGGGACGCGAACGCGTAGAGGAAAAATCCGGGCTAGGAAGATTGGTCTTCGCGAACGCGTGACTTTACGTCGCGTTCGCGATGAAGGAACGGAGCAAGGCATCGCGTTCGCGTGGAGACCATCGCGAACGCGTAGGGTAAAATCGTCTGGCAGTGAATTAAAATCACAGAACAGAGGGCTCTCGGGTTCATTAACCCAAAACTCCATTTTTGAGTTCCAAGAGGAGAAATTGACGGGAGATTGCTGGGAAATCATCGGGGTTTCGTTGGAGGTAAGTTTTGTGGCTTAATTACATCATTTTAACATGAAATCCTTGGTTAATTCCCTGTAAATGGAAGATTAATTGTGGGTTTGAGCCCTAAGCCTAAATTGAAGAAAAACAAGGATTTGAGTAGGCAAATGAAGTCCGATTTTGGTACAATTGATATGCTTAGACTCGTATTGAGACGAGGGTTCCAGAAATGTGAATTTCGTAAATTTTCGGAATAAGCGTACCGAAAGCCGGGTTTTGACAACTTTGGGAATTTTGATGTAAATTGAGTTGTATTGATTGGGTGTCGTCCCATTGGCCTAATTTGTTGTATTTCTACCGTATTTGATCAGATTCTACGCGTGCGGAGCTTGATTCTCGTGGCAAGGGCATTGCGGAGTAGTCGTCGCGTCGTATTGAGGTGAGTAATATATGTGGGTGATGACCAGCGGGTTCGAAACCCCGGTATACCACTTTGTGACGCTGTATAGCGGCGAGACACGCACACTCTTGAGAGTGCGGGGTCGATCATGAACTGGAGACTACATATTAGTCCAACCTGTTGATATTATATTATCGGTTATTCTAGAGCCGTCGAACCTCCTTCTCGGATGGTTGTATATATATATATTGTGATAATGGCCACTCTTGAGCCGAGGAACCCCCTTCTCGGGCGGTTGATTATACATGTGGGCCGTGAGCCAGTTATTGGATCCCGCGAGGATCGTTATCATCGTCTTATCACATAGACATGCTAGTTTACTACTAGTCCGCAGCTATTTTTGTTATTATGCTAATTCCAATCTCTGGAACTTGATATTACCGTTTTCCAACTGAAAAATGATAAAAAGAGTTTTCAAAAACTACTTTTGAGCCTCGCGAGGCTGTATCTGCATATTAGCTGACTAGTAGTGGATCGGGCTGCACGCCGCAGCGAGATATATGTTGGATCGGACTGCACGCCGCAGTGATATCTCTATGAGATGTGCTTGGGCTGTAGGAGCCCCTCCGGAGTCTGAACCCCCACAGTGAGCACGGGTACCCAAAATTGGAGTCGGGCTACACGCCGTAGCGATCATATCATGCATTGCATTGCATTTAGCTACATCTGCTAGCTGTTATGCTATTTATTGGTATTTGTTGGTACAGGTACAGTGAATATTGATTCTATGACAGGGTAGCTGATTATAGTTTTACATAGTGCTTTATTCCGGATTTCTTATCCGCGCTGTCTTACCCTTGTTTATTACCACTGAGTCTGGCAGTACTCATTTTACTCCCTGCACCTTGTGTGCAGATCCAGGTACCTCTCAGCAGTGATCCAGTAGCTGTGCGAGGCTACGTTTGTGGGATATACGAGGTAGCTGCAGAGTCCGCAGGACCCGATATTCCTTCTTACCGTCTTGATTTTGTATTGACTTTTCTTTCCGCACTTGGTATCTTGTAAACCTTTATACACTCATGTTCAGAGTAGAGGCTCATGACTCTTGACCCTTCGGTCTATGGGAGTTGATGTATTATGGGACTTGGTTCCCCGTTTTCGTTACATGTATTGCTGTTATTTCGTGAATTAATTTGCTTAAATGGGTTAAAGAGAGCTTCTAGCTCCGTGGTTGATATGGATTGGTCGGGCTGGCTTAGCAATGTGTTGGGCGCCATCACGACCGAATTTGGGGTCGTGACAAGTTGGTATCGGAGCCTAGGTTTACTAGGCCTCGTGAGTCTTGAGCCGATTAGTAGAGTCTGGTGGATCGGTACGGGGACGCCCGTACTTATCCTCGGGAGGCCGCGAATCTTTAGGAAAACTTCACTTTTCTTGAACTACGTCGTGCGATCTTATTGTTCGAGAACTAAATTTCTATATTCTATTCTCTCGCGGATGGCGAGAACGCGAGCATCGGGACGAGGTGGACGACCTCCATTGCCACCTGTTAGAGGCCGTGGGCGCGGTCGTACTAGAGTTAGAGGTAGGGCACCGAGGCGGTGCCGACCGACCCGCCTCGTTGTACCGGCTCGGGAGCGGCCCCCGGTGGTCGAAGCTCCGGCAGCTCCGGTTCGGGGCCGGACTATATCTATTGCTATTCCCGGTCTTCGGGAGACTCTTGCCCGGATATTATCGGTGTGTTCCGGTTTGGCTCGGGTAGTTTCAGGCTACCGCTACCGTAGCGACATCTCAGTCCGGGGGTGGTCGGCAGACCCCTGCAGCTCGCACACTCGATCCGGTTGTTCGGGGACTTCGGATGCCGAAGGTGGTCCCCGCTCGGTGGTTGCACCGGTTATTCCTCCAGCCGCACCGGCTCCAGCTCCAGAGCATATGGTTCGGAGTTATGCCCGAGGACGAGCAGCCGTCGTCTTGAGAGATTTGGTAGACTTCAACCACCCCATTTCGGTGGCGTTGAGGGCGAGGATGCCCGGTGGTTTCTTGGATAAATGTCGGAAGATCGTCGCGTACGGCTGGTATTCTCGAGTCCGGCGGAGTTTCATTTACTACATTTCGGTTCACCGGTCCCGCATTTGATTGGTGGGAGGAGTTTGAGAGGCGTAGGCTTGCTAGAGCAGCAGCACCTCTCACATGGGAGCAGTTCTCTACTCTCTTTCTAGAGAAATATGTACCTCGGTCTCGTCGCGAGGAGCTACGTCGCCGGTTCGAGTGGTTGATTCAGGGCGACATGTCCGTGACTCAGTATGAGCTTAGATTCACTCAGTTGGCTAGGCATGCCACATGGATGATCCCCACTGAGAGGGAGAGGATCAGGAGGTTCATTGATGGCCTCAACTACTCTATCCGTATTCTTATGACCAGAGAGAGAGTTTTGTCATCATCATTTGAGCAGGTTGTTGATATGGCACGCTCCATTGAGGCGGATCGTCGCCGAAAGAGAGAGGAGCGGGAGGCCAAGAGGCCTCGTGGTTCTGGCAGTTTCAGTGGTGCTCCATCTAGAGGGCATTCCCGGCAGAGCCGAGGTCGCTCATCTAGACCTTCTCATTCAGGCCGCCCAGAGCAGAGCGAAGGTTCTTATGGTCGTGGTCGACAGGGATTTCAGCAGGGTCAGTCATCGCTTGGTGCCCTCCCAGCCCAGAGTGCAGCACCTACTTCTCCAGCACCGGGTGCATGTTATGAGTGTGGTGAGTTTGGCCACATGAGGAGACATTGCCCTCGTCTACGTAGGGGCGGGACTCAGCAGAGGGATCAGCCCTCCTCTTCAGCACCATCTCAGTCTAGTAGAGGTGGAGGTCAGTCTTCTCGTGGTCGCCCCAGGGGCGAGGAGAGATCTGGTGGAGGCCAGGCACGGTTCTATGCACTTCCCGACAGGCGTGATGCAGTTGCCTCCGATGCAGTGATTACAGGTATCATTTCTGTCTGTCACAGAGATGCCTCGTTCTATTTGATCCAGGGTCCACATATTCTTACGTGTCCTCTTATTTTGCACATCATTTGGGTGCGACTCGTGGTAGTCTTGATTTACCTGTTCGTGTATCCACCCCCGTAGGTGATACGATTGTTGTGGATTATGTCTATAGATCCTGTGTTATTTCTATTGGGGGTCTGGAGACCGAGGCGGATTTGTTATTGTTAGGTATGGTGGACTTTGATGTTATATTGGGTATGGACTTGTTGTCTCCGTACCATGCTATATTGGACCGTCATGCTAAGACAGTTACGTTGGCTATTCTTGGTATTTCTCGGATTGAGTGGCTGGGTTCGACCGATTTCATCCCTAGCCGTGTCATTTCATTCTTAAAAGCTCAGAAGATGGTTGAAAAAGGGTGTTTATTGTACCTAGCTTTTGTGAGAGATGTGGGAGCTGAGTCTCCTAGCATTGATTCTGTACCTGTTGTGAGGGACTTTTCAGATGTGTTTCCCTCGGACCTGCCGGGCATGCCGCCGGACAGGGATATTGATTTTGGCATTGACTTGGTGCCGGCCACTCAGCCCATTTCCATTCCTCCTTATCGGATAGCACCAGCTGAGTTGAAGTAATTGAAAGAGCAGCTTTAGGAGCTTCTAGATAAGGGATTCATTCGCCCTAGTGTGTCTCCGTGGGGTGCACCGATGTTATTTGTTAAGAAGAAAGATGGTTCCATGCGGATGTGTTTTGATTATAGGCAGCTAAACAAAGCAACAGTGAAGAATAAGTATCCTCTGCCTCGTATTGATGATTTGTTTGATCAGCTCCCAGGGAGCTAGGGTGTTCTCGAAGATTGATCTTCGTTCAGGCTACCATCAGCTGAAGATTAGAGAGACTGACATTATGAAAACTGCATTCCGGACCGGATATGGTCACTATGAGTTCCTTGTGATGTCGTTTGGGCTGACCAACGCTCCAGCAGCATTTATGCATCTGATGAACAGTGTATTCAGGCCGTATCTTGATTCATTTGTGATCGTATTCATTGATGACATACTAGTCTACTCTCGTAGCCAGGAGGAGCATGCTCGGCACTTGAGTATTGTATTGCGGAGATTGAGAGAGGAGAAGCTGTATGCCAAGTTCTCCAAATGTGAGTTCTGGCTTGAGTCCGTGGCATTCTTAGGGCACGTGGTGTCCTGTGATGGTATTCAGGTAGATCCGAGGAAGGTCGAGGCAGTGCAGAGTTGGCCCAGACCGACCTCAGTTATTGAGATCCGTAGCTTTCTGGGATTGGCAGGGTATTATCGCCGATTCGTTCAGGGATTCTCTTCTATTGCTTCACCCTTGACTAGATTGGCTCAGAAGGGTGTTCCTTTCTTATGGTCCGAGGAGTGCGAGGAGAGCTTTCGGAAGCTCAAGACAACACTGACCACAGCACCAGTCTTGATTCTGCCGTCAGCTTTAGATCCTTATACTGTGTATTGTGATGCCTCGGGAGTTGGGATTGGTTGTGTGTTGATGCAGGAGCGTAGGGTCATTACTTATGCCTCTCGTCAGTTGAAGCCCCACGAGAAGAACTACCCTGTTCACGATTTGGAGTTAGCTGCTATTGTTCATGCCTTGAAGATTTGGAGGCATTATCTATATGGTGTATCTTGTGATGTATATACAGACCACCGCAGCCTTCAGCATTTGTTTAAGCAGAAAGATCTAAATTTGAGGCAACGGAGATGGCTTGAGTTGCTTAAAGACTATGATATTACTATCTTGTATCATCCCGGAAAAGCCAATGTAGTGGCCGATGCATTGAGCCGGAAGGCTATTAGTATGGGCAGTTTGGCGTATATTCCAGTTGGGGAGAGACCCCTAGCAGTTGATGTTCAGGCGTTAGCTAATCGGATGGTAAGGCTGGATATTTCTGAGCCCAATCGGGTGATGGCTTATGTAGTAGCTCGTTCTTCTTTATATGATCGTATTCGAGAGCGCCAGTATGATGATCCACACTTACTTGTCCTTAAGGACAGAGTTCAGCATGATGATGCTAGGGATGTCACTATTGATAGTGATGGTGTGTTGCGGATGCAGGGCCGGATATGCGTGCCCAATGTTGACGGCCTTCGTGAATTGATATTGGAGGAAGCCCATAGCTCGCGGTATTCTATTCATCCAGGAGCCGCGAAGATGTACCAGGATTTGAAGCAGCATTACTGGTGGAGAAAGATGAAGAAAGATATTGTGAGCCATGTGGCTCGGTGTCTTAACTGTCAGCAGGTCAAGTATGAGCATCAGAGACCTGGTGGTGTATTCCAGCGTATTGATATTCCGGAGTGGAAGTGGGAAAGAATAACTATGGACTTTGTTAGTGGACTCCCTCGGACGGCGAGGAAGTTTGATTCAGTTTGGGTGATTGTGGATAGACTGACTAAGTCAGCTCATTTCATCCCAGTGTGTACTACCTATACCTCAGATCGGTTGGCAGAGATATTCATCCGTGAGATAGTAAGATTGCATGGAGTTCCTATTTGCATTATATCAGACAGAGGTACCCAGTTCACATCTCAGTTCTGGAGGACATTTCAGCGAGAGTTGGGATCACAGGTAGAGTTGAGCACAGCATTTCATCCACAGGACGGATGGGCAGTCTGAGCGTACTATTCAGATATTGGAAGACATGTTGCGTGCTTGTGTCATTGATTTTGGTGGTTCATGGGCTGATTATTTGCCTTTGGCGGAGTTTGCTTATAATAATAGCTATCAGTCCAGCATTCGGATGGCGCCGTATGAAGCTTTATATGGGAGGCGGTGTAGGTCTCCAATTGGTTGGTTCGAGCCCGGCGAGGCTAGGTTGTTAGGGACAGAGTTAGTCCAAGATGCTTTAGATAAGGTGAAAGTGATTCAGGAGAGACTTCGCACAGCTCAGTCGCGTCAGAAGAGTTATGCAGACCGGAAGGTCCGAGATGTGTCTTATTCAGTAGGTGAGAAGGTGTTGCTGAAAGTTTCGCCTATGAAGGGTGTTATGAGGTTTGGAAAGAAAGGGAAGTTGAGCCCAAGGTTTATTGGACCTTTTGAGGTGCTTAGGAAAGTTGGGGAGGTGGCTTATATGCTTGCTTTGCCACCCGGTTTGTCGGGAGTTCACCCGGTGTTCCATGTATCTATGCTCCGGAAGTATGTCGGAGACCCGTCTCATGTGTTGGACTTCAGCACGATACAGCTAGATGAGGATTTGACTTATGATGTGGAACCAATAGCCATTTTGGGTCGACAGGTTCGTAAACTGAGATCTAAGGATATAGCTTCAGTGAAAGTGCAGTGGAGAGGTCGTCCTGTGGAGGAAGCAACTTGGGAGACCGAGCAGAAAATGCGGAGCAGATATCCACACTTATTTGATGCTCCAGGTATGTTTCTTAACCCGCTCGCGGACGAGCGTTTCTTTAAGTTGGGGAGAATGTAACGACCCGGCCCGTCGTTACGGGAATTACCACCCCGTTACCTTGCATTTGCATATATTATGTTTTTAAAACAGTATTAGAGTATATCGGGTGAGTTAGGAGTGATTTGGATTGAAAATGAAACAAATAGCATGTCTGAAGAAAGCTTGAATATGAAAAGTCAACCAAGAGTTGACTATTGAGTTAGAGTGCTCGGAATCGGATTCTGATGATTCGGTTAGTTCCGGGAGGTGATTTGTGACTTAGGGGAGCGATCGAAATTGAATTTGGAGGCCCGGTGTAGAAATAGGCTTGAATTGGATAAGGTTGAATTTTGGCGAAATCCGAACGGTAGGTGAGATTTTGATCCGGGGGTCGGAATGGAATTCCGACAGTTGCAGTAGCTTCGTTAGGTGATTTTGGATATGCCTGCAAATTTTCAGGTCATTCGGACATCGTTTGATCGGGTTTTGGATTGAATGTTAGTTTTGAAAGTTTTGAATAAACATAAGCTTGAATCCGTGTGTAATTGATGATTTTGATGTTTAGGATGGTGTTTTTATGATTGGAACAAGTCCGTATCGTGTTTTGGAGTATGTTGGTGGTTTTCGTTGGGGTCCCGGAGGCCTAGGGGTGAATCTGGACCATCATCCGGCACTTTGGAACAAGGAATGGTCTGCTGTAAATTGCAGACCACTGGGCACCAGTTAAGCCTTCGCGTTCGCGAGGGCTAGGCCCGCGTTCGCGTAGGCTGAGGGAAAATGGTCATCGCGTTCGCGAGGGCACTGCCGCGTTCGCGTAGGCTGGGGCCAGTTGGCCATCGCGTTTGCGAGGTAACATGCCGCGTTCGCGAAGGAGAAGGTTGGAACGCATCGCGTTCGCGTGGGTGAAGGACGCGGACGCGTAAGAGGAAAAGACGAAGCATCGCGTTCGCGTGGTATGGGACGCGAACGCGTAGAGGAAAAATCCGGGCTAGGAAGATTGGTCTTCGCGAACGCGTGACTTTACGTCGCGTTCGCGATGAAGGAACGGAGCAAGGCATCGCGTTCGCGTGGAGACCATCGCGAACGCGTAGGGTAAAATCGTCCGGCAGTGAATTAAAATCACAGAACAGAGGGCTCTCGGGTTCATTAACCCAAAACACAATTTTTGAGCCCTAGAGAGAAGAAATCACGGGAAAACGCTGGGAAATCATCGGGGTTTCGTTGGAGGTAAGTTTTGTGGCTTAATTACATCATTTTAACATGAAATCCTTGGTTAATTCTCCTGTAAATGGAAGATTAATTGTGGGTTTGAGCCCTAAGCCTAAATTGAAGAAAAACAAGGATTTGAGTAGGCAAATGAAGTCCGATTTTGGTACAATTGATATGCTTAGACTCGTATTGAGACGAGGGTTCCAGAAATGTGAATTTCGTAAATTTTCGGAATAAGCGTACCGAAAGCCGGGTTTTGACAACTTTGGGAATTTTGATGTAAATTGAGTTGTATTGATTGGGTGTCGTCCCATTGGCCTAATTTGTTGTATTTCTACCGTATTTGATCAGATTCTACGCGTGCGGAGCTTGATTCTCGTGGCAAGGGCATTGCGGAATAGTCGTCGCGCTGTATTGAGGTGAGTAATAGATGTGGGTGATGACCAGCGGGTTCGAAACCCCGGTATACCACTTTATGACGCTGTATAGCGGCGAGACACGCACACTCTTGAGAGTGCGGGGTCGATCATGAACTGGAGACTACATATTAGTCCAACCTGTTGATATTATATTATCGGTTATTCTAGAGCCGTCGAACCTCCTTCTCGGATGGTTGTATATATATATATTGTGATAATGGCCACTCTTGAGCCGAGGAACCCCCTTCTCGGGCGGTTGATTATACATGTGGGCCGTGAGCCAGGTATTGGATCCCGCGAGGATCGTTATCATTGTCTTATCACATAGACATGCTAGTTTACTACTAGTCCGCAGCTATTTTTGTTATTATGCAAATTCCAATCTCTGGAACTTGATATTACTGTTTTCCAACTGAAAAATGATAAAAGAGTTTTCAAAAACTACTTTTGAGCCCGCGAGGCTGTATCTGCATATTAGCTGACTAGTAGTGGATCGGGCTGCACGCCGCAGCAAGATATATGTTGGATCGGACTGCACGCCGCAGTGATATCTCTATGAGATGTGCTTGGGCTGTAGGAGCCCCTCCGGAGTCTGAACCCCCACAGTGAGCACGGGTACCCAAAATTGGAGTCGGGCTACACGCCGTAGCGATCATATCATGCATTGCATTGCATTTAGCTACATCTGCTAGCTGTTATGCTATTTATTGGTATTTGTTGGTACAGGTACAGTGAATATTGATTCTATGACAGGGTAGCTGATTATAGTTTTACATAGTGCTTTATTGCGGATTTCTTATCTGCGCTGTCTTACCCTTGTTTATTACCACTGAGTCTGGCAGTACTCATTTTACTCCCTGCACCTTGTGTGCAGATCCAGGTACCTCTCAGCAGTGATCCAGTAGCTGTGCGAGGCGACGTTTGTGGATATTCGAGGTACCTGCAGAGTCCGCAGGACCCGATATTCCTTCTTACTGTCTTGATTTTGTATTGACTTTTCTTTCCGCACTTGGTATCTTGTAAACCTTTATACACTCATGTTCAGTAGAGGCTCATGACTCTTGACCCTTGGTCTATGAGAGTTGATGTATTATGGGACTTGGTTCCCCGTTTTCGTTACATGTATTGCTGTTATTTCGTGAATTAATTTGCTTAAATGGGTTAAAGAGAGCTTCTAGCTCCGTGGTTGATATGGATTGGTCAGGCTGGCTTAGCAATGTGCTGGGCGCCATCACGACCGGATTTGGGGTCGTGACAGCTCTAAGTTTTGCCCCCTTTCAATGAGCCTTGCCTTGGGACATTGATTTCCATCTGAACTTGGACATTGGAGGACTGACCATTCTGAACTGCACCTTAAGTGAGCTATGTAATTGTTAGCACGTGATTTTTGCACTAGGCAATAAAATTCTAAAATTAAAAAATAAATAATATTTTGAGTGCAATTGCATGTCTTGATTGAATTTAGACACATTTGCGTGTTTGAATAATTAGAAATTAGAAAATCAAAAAATATAGGTTAAATATATGTATTTTTGGATTAATGCAGTTTAAGGAAAAATCAACAAAAATAGCTTTAATAACGGAAATTAGGGAAAAATAGTAGAAAATTGCCAAAAAATAGCAGAAAATTAGTGAAGGTAGGAAATTGAGTAATTTAAATAATACAAAAAGAAAAAAATGAAATACAAAAGAAAATTATCACAAAAAATAATTGAAATACTAAGAAAATACAAAAAATATAATAAGATTGGGCCAAAAGAGATCTGAAATAGTGGCCCAAACATATTGGCCCAAAGAACCGGTCTGTCTGATCCAAAGCAAAGGCAAATCTCAGCCGTTCATCCGTTCAAATCCAACGGCTGAGATATTAACTGAGTGTTAATTAATTAATTAAATTCTGAGATTGAATCTCAGCCGTCCAAGCCTTGTGATCTAACGGAGGATAGTATATCTCTCATTTAGCTGAGACGATGTCGTTTTGTATTAACCAGTCTTCACCGTTGATCTTAATTGATCCAACGGTCAAGAGATCATCAACCCCTCCGAGTATTTAAGGCTAATGTCTCTATGAGACCGGCCATTTTACCCTTCTCCTAACCCTAGCCGCCCCCTCTTCTCTCTTCTCTCCTTCTTCATAGTCTTCAAAGACCGGCCGGCCATGGAGACAGTCCTTCCCCCATGGCGGTCTCCGGCCAACCCTAGCCCCAAAACCCTCGCCTTCTTCTTCTCCACCACAAAATACCTTCCAAAACCCAAAGAACCTTTGAAACCCTTCCTTTTCTTGAAACTCCGGTCATCGGAGTTCACCGCCGATGATCAAAACCATGCAAAACCCTCCCAAATTAACACCAAAGCATCCTCATTACCAGATCTATCACCTCCCATACCCAGTTTCCCTCAAATCTTCCTTCTCCGTCTCGATTATTCAAAAGAAGGTTGCCGGAAACCTAACTCCGGCGACTTTAAACAAACCCACCCCAAAGTTCTCACCTTTTCTACCTTCTAAATACCCTTTCATAACTAGAAGACTCCAAATCCGAGTCTTGTGTGAGAAGAGAAAACCAGAAAAGAAAATAAAGAAAAAGAAAAGAGAAAAACTGGAAAGAAAAGAAAAGAAGAAAAGGCAAAGGAAAATGGGAAAAGCTTAGGGGACAGTCCCTGCAAGCTAAGTCCCTTTCTCCTTCTTGTTTGCTTTCTTTACTGTTTTTTTTTGTTATTTCTTGTTATTTTCTGTGTGTTCAGCATGTTTCTTCTGATAAGTTAGTCGTATGAATAAACTGCATGTTTAGACTAGGGTTTTAGTCTTTGAGAAGATTTTTGCTTGTTTGTTCTGTTTTCTTGTTTAAGATTTGCTTCTCCTCATTGTTATCTATCCTTTTCTGGCATGTTAATCATATGAACAACAACATGTTTAGATTAGAGTTTTGGTGTTTGGAAATTTTTGTTTATTTGTTCTATTTTTCTGTTTAAAATCTATTCTTCTTTATCTTATCTATCTTCATATGTTTTCTCTTAGTATATTAGACTACATGTTTAGATTAGGGATTTTTGCCTTTAAGAAATTTCTGTTTGTTCTATTTCTCCATGTCTACTCTGATAAGGGTTACTGTTATGTCTACCTTGTTTAAGCTTGGTTGTTCTCTAATTAACATCTTTTCATGTCTATCTTGGATCTTTGCAAATCATGCTTTCTTTTGAAACAGCTTTATGGGTTTTTACCTGTATGTGTTTACTCAAGAACATTTTAAGTATGGTTTAGGGTTTTCGGTGGTTCATTTAATATAAGGAAGTCTTGATTGACACTGTGTTGTGAAATTTGAGTTTGTAAGTCTATTGATTGAGATTCAACAATATTCAACCCTTTTCTATGAATTTTGATTGATTGATAAACAATTCTGATTTCATTGGCTATGTGTGCAATTATTTGTGAAACTGGCTATGTTTGCAACAACCCTGTGTTAAGTGAATACTGTTAATACCTATCATGCCTAGGTGGATTGGTTATAGCTGCAGTAATGTTAAAACTCATAAGTGGTTGAAATTGAAACATGTGTTAAGTGTCTTAGAATAGGTTAAAATTGAAAAATCACAAAAAAGGTTATAAGTTAAATAAGCGACCCAGAGTGGTCAGTTTTGCAACTGACCTACTCTGTTAGGTCTCACACACTGGCTAAAACTTAAATAAGCCATATGTGTAATAAATTTGGTTTAAGTCTAATAGTTTAGACTTACCAAAGCCCAGCTTGACCCATGATCACAGGTGGCTAGACTTGCAAAAGTCTTAGCCATGCCTGTGTTCAATAATGGGCCTTAAATTGCAAAAGCCAAGTCCAATCTTTGGACTGGCTAGGTCTTAAATAGGATAATAAGCAGGCCAGTCC
Source organism: Nicotiana noctiflora (assembly GCA_032618575.1). NCBI lineage: Eukaryota > Viridiplantae > Streptophyta > Magnoliopsida > Solanales > Solanaceae > Nicotiana > Nicotiana noctiflora. The sequence goes on along the minus strand of JASVEL010005398.1, from coordinate 108,229 downwards.
TGCAAATTAGCTTAAATAAAATAAATAAAACAAAACTGGTTAAAATTGAAATAAGTCTTAAGTCTAATATGGCATGTTCTTAAATATTGATACAAATGTTGGCCATTAGTTAAATAAGAGTTGAATCTCTGAAAATCTGACCTAGGTAGGTCGGGTAATTAATCAATGCCTTTAAGGGCATATAAGGAACATGAAATGGCAAAAGTGTAGATTTAATAGAGCCTATAGGGATATATAAGACATTTGGGCTCCTGATTTCTGCAATTTTGCAGAGAATTACGGGTATATTGGTCTTAAGGAAAAGGTAATTCAGTAAAAAACAATAACAAGTAGGGGCACCTTAGTAAAAGCCCCAAAATGGAATCAAATGGAACCTTCCAGCACATGCTGGAAGGGATGTTGTAACAGAAATAGGGTGTAAAGTGTAAGATTTGGTAAATTAAGAGGGGAGGGAAATAGAATTATTCTCTATCTTTTTCCCCCAAAAATTTCACCTCTCTACACCTATAAATACCCCCATTTAGGACTAGTTTAAGGGCTAGATTTTCAATAGAAAATTTCAGAGATAAATATATAGATACATAGAGTAAAATTGGCTGGATCTTGGAAAACAAAATTTTCAGAAAACATTCTACACTAAATAGCAAATAGTTGCCTCGTTTCTCTAGCTGAAGTTCACATTTGGAGTTGTTTGGAATTTCTGCTCATTTTGCTGGGTTTTCTAGTTGTTGTTGCTGTGTTATTATCCGTTCATCTGGAATTCAATTCTTCACTGTTGCATTGCCTGTCAAGTCTAACTGTTGTGCCTATTTCATCTCCCTTAGAACTCATCGAGTTATTTTGCTGAATCAGGTACACATTTTGTTCAAGGCTATGTAATGAAGAAGCTATGATGAAATGAAGTTTCAAGTTTTAAAATCTCTGTTATCCCCTGCGTTTTTTTTGTTTTCTAATTAGCTGTCTAGTATTAATTTAGATTTGTAATTCATTAGTGTAGCATTGTATGTATAAGTGAAAGCTCGGACAAAAACAATGTAATAAGTAGTGAATGGTAGTAGTATAGTCACAGTAGTTAAATCACTTAGTTAAATAGGTAAAAATCATAAAACAAGGCTAAATAATCCTGACATGAATCGATAACAGCAAGTTCACAGTAGTAATTTCAATCAACTTATGTAAGTAGTCTGATTTAGAGACCGATATCTGGATTTGAATAAGTTTAAAAGAGAAACAACCAGATAAGGTAGTAATTAGATTAGAATGATGTTAATCAAACGAATTCGGCTCATAGTAAATCAAGTAGTATAACCATACATTTGCGGATGAGTCATTTCAGTTTTAAGTAATCTGAGTGCTGCGTATAAGTAGTTGAACTATTTAGCTTAATCATGCTTTATATATAGTCAAAACACTTCTTAATCTCTTAGCTAACAGGTAATTCGGATATTAGTGTAAATTCATTACTAGGAAACAAAAGTGAAAGCGGTCTATTAATTCAGCTCTCATGTACATTAGACAGTTATGATCTAAAGTCAACATTGATAATTTGTATAGCGATTTTCTCCTTTGATAAATAAAGTGCAATTTGAATTCGTTCTTAATTCCAGATATTTGTACTTGTTGTAAGTTCATCGTTTCTGTTTTCATTACCATTGCTTCAATTTGGTCTGGGCCTAATGTACGACGTGGGCCTAGACTGTATTCGAAAATTCACTGGGCCATTGAATGAAAGCCCAAATCAGGTCTGGGTCATTAAGACCCAGATACATGTGATAACCTGTTAAGTTAATCCAGAAGTCCAAGCCTAATAACAATGGAAACAACAATGGCCTGGACTCATTTCTGGAATTATAGTTGATTAAAAATGATTAAGGGAAAAACAATGATAGAGAAATGTAGCGAAATATTAGGTGAACTTTTAAAAGGCATGGGATGAGCCTCACACAATAACAAAACAGTGGGGCCCCCTTTAGTAACAAAGTGAAATACATAATAGATTCGGGAAGGTTAATAGCGAATTCCATAACCTCTCCCAAAAGATTCGAAGCCGTTAAACACTATTTAGGCACGATTTAATAAATATACTTTCCCTAATACGAGTGTGCACTTGGTGCAACTCAAATCATAAATCCCGGCGAAGCCGAAATGTATTGAAAGTCACAGGCGTACTGGTTGCGGTGTGACTCGAAATACGTTTTCGCAACGTCGCAATTCGTAAAAAATATTAAAGTTGGAAACACATACATATTGTTTGAAAGTATATAACAAGTCATATAAAATTGAGAACGACGGTTGAGCGACCGTGCTAAAACCACGGAATCCGGAGTGCCTAACACCTTCTCCCGGGTTAACAGAATTCCTTATCCAGGTTTCTGTTTCGCGGACTGTAATACAGAGTCAACTTCCTCAGATTCAGGATTAACCGGTGACTTGGGACACCATTATTTTCCCAAATGGTGACTCTGAAAATTAAGTAAAAATCCTGGACCGATTGTCCTTTATTTGGAAAAACTCCTTCCTCTTTGTTATTATATCCTTCTCGAGTATTTGAACATTGAGGTGTACCCAACGTATATTTTTTTAAAAAGATCGGAAAAAGGGGTTGTAAAAAGTGAGGTGTGACATTGCCTGGGGTATCTTAAGTCAGCTATGTAATGATAACTGGGTGAAAGCATTGCCTGGGGTTCTTGAAACTCCTTGGAACTTTGATACACTCCAGATAAGCGAGAGGCCTTGGAAATCTTGATCCCGGAAGCTTGGTTCATTTCATATGATTAGATATTAATTCTGAATTAGGTTCCTTAGATGCAACTTAAATTTTTGATGCAATTTTATTTCTAGTTTGATTCATTCTGTCTGTAATAATTTGTAAAAAACTTATGGGGGCTTTAGTAAAAAATGGGAGGGGGGTTAGTTTATGTATGCATTAGGGTAGATATCCTGCCTATAGGGTTTGTTTAAGAATCTCTACACTTTCACATATAGAAACCATGCATTCTGTATATCATATAGAAATCATGTTCATAAGTTTATGCATCTGCATATAGAAATCATGCTTATAAGTTTCCTGCACTTTCATATATACAGATTTTGCATATAAGTTCATGTATCTGCATATAAACTTCTTACCTATAAGCTTCTGCATTGCTGCATATACATATGTCATTAGGCAAACAATCTATAGGTCTAACAATAATAACAAGTTGCACTATAGATACCATACTCGTATGATTTCTACACTCTTTCTAACGTCTGTAAAAGGTGCCTAAAAACAGTAAACGTCTAGAAAGCATGCTATAAGAAATATCAATTCTGAACTGTTACGCTCGTTTAAGCAATATCAACTGCAAAACTTGTATTATTCTGTCAAAACTGGCAACCTTTTTCTATAATCAATTTGCCTCTTTCCTGAAACCAGTAGATACCATACCTTAGGTCCGTTTAACACATAAGCAAAGGGGTTAGGTAAATTAGTCAATAGGGTCAATCTTTGACAACTAAATCTAAGCAGACCTAAATAGTCTTCTTGTCTAAAAAATATGTGTTGAACTAGCCTGCTTAACGCTTTAATTTAATTCAGACCAAACCAGTAAGTGTAAGATATGCTAAATTATATGATTTTCTGGGTCTAAGGAGGCTTATTTGAGACATATTTGTTTACTTGCTTACCAATACTTGCATTATATGTTTTGAATGTCGCCCTAGAATTTTATCCTTTTGTAAACCGTCAAAAGACCCAAACTCCTTTCCCCTTTAGGATTAGTAGTCCCAAGTGCCTCTAGGACTGATAGGATGTAACGACCCGGCCGGTCGTTTTTGAAATTTACGCCCTGATCCCCAATTTACTGTTTCCCCAAAGTTCATTTTTGCTATTATGGTTTGCCGGGGTATTCGGTTCTAGAATTTTGAGTGTTGTGGGACACTTAGTCCCTAAATGGGAGCTAAAAGTTGAAATAGACGGCCCAAATGCAAAATCCTCAGTCGAACCCTAAATTGACGGTTCCTATTGAAGTGGACTTTGCCGTTTCCACAAGTTAATCACTCATTGTTAAGCTGTCGTAGAGTGAAGACAACTCTACGCAATCAACATTAATGACCTCAAACTTAATTGTGTCCCAAATTCCCAGTCGCCAAAGTTAGTAGGAAGAAATAAAACCCATTTCTCCTAAAATTTGCAAACCAACAACAACAACAACTACCCAGTATAGTCCCACAAGGTGGGGTCTGGGGAGGGTAATATGTAGACAAGTCTTACCCCTACCCAAAGGGTAGAGAGGCTGTTTCCAATCGACCCTCGGCTTAGAAAAGGAAAGGGAAAGCAACAACAAAAACAAAAACAAAAACAAAAGAGCATTAGTAATTCCGACAGAAATCGCATAAATAGTTATCTAAACATAAGAATTATACATAAAATGACATGCAATAATATCAAACAGTAGCTACCATAAATAACTACCATAAGGGGGACACAATCCAATGCACGAATCATCTATGAGTCGCCCCGACAAGCCTCACCCAACCCCGGGAAAGGAGTACAAAAAATTCTAGGAGCCCCTATCCTACAACCCTGATACTAGACCTCCGGACTTTTCTATCAAGGGCCATGTCCTCGGAAATATGCATCCTAGCCATGTCATGCCTAATCACCTCTCCCCAATACCTCTTAGGCATCCCTCTGCCTCTCCTCACGCCGACCACCGCCAGTCGTTCACAACTTCTCACCGGGGCATCAGGACTTCTCCTCCGCACATGCCCGAACCACCCGAGCCTCGCTTCACGCATCTTCTCATCCACCGGGGCCACCCCCACCTTCTCTCGAATAACTTCATTCTTAATCTTATCTAACCCGGTGAGTCCACACATCCACCTGAGCATCCTCATCTCCGCAACCTTCATTCTCTGAACATGAGAGTTCTTCACCGGCCAGCACTCCGCCCCATACAACATGGCATGTCTAACCACAGCTCTATAAAATTTTCCCTTGAGTTTCAGTGGCACTTTCTTGTCACACAGGACTCCTGATGCAAGCCTCCACTTCGACCATCCCGCTCCTATACGATGAGTGACATCCCTGTCAATCTCTCCGTCCCCCTGAATCACCGACCCAAGATATCTGAAACAGTCCCTCTTAGCGATGGCCTGAGCTCCAATCATCACGTCCCTGCCTACTTCGCTCGGCTCGGCGCTAAACTTGCATTCCAAGTATTCAGTCTTAGATCTGCTTATTTTGAAACCCTTAGACTCGAGAGTCTGTCTCCATACTTCTAGCCTCTCATTCACACCGACCCTCGTCTCGTCTATCAATACTATGTCATCAGCAAATAGCATACACCAAGGCACATCCCCTTGAATATGTCGGGTTATAGCATCCATCACCAAGGCAAACAAGAGAGGGCTAAGCGCCGATAAAATTTGCAAACCAAAATTTCAAAATTTGGTGGAATTCACGTATATGTACAGAGGTTTGCAGCGGTTTAGAACCTCTGGCTCCATAATAATTAACCGTTTTACTGTGCCTCAGTTGAAAAGAAAAGCTTCCGATTCTTGGTTTACTATTCAAGACACCTTTTATTCAACAAAGGATATATTCGAGAGGCATAAAGTGGTATTTACAATGCCCACGTCTATAGCATCAGTTGCTAAAGCATGGTTCGGTTATACTTTACGACACGTTCATCAATTAAGAGTTGACCATTGTCTTGAATCTATAGAGTGAAACTCACAGGAAATATTGTTGAAGAATCATCGGGTATTCATCAGAGGTAAGTTTCATGGCCTAATTATGTTAATTTATCAATGAATCTTTGAGTATTTCACTGTTAATAGAAGATTAATGGGGGATTTTAGCCCTAGGCCTAAATTATGATAAATCATCAATTTGAATGGGCAAATAGAGTCCAATTTTAGTAAATTTATATGCATAGACTCGTGTTGAGATAAGGAACCCGAATATGTAACTTTCGTAATTTTTCGAGAAGCATACCGAAAGTCAGGTTTTGACAACTTGTGGTTTTTGGTGTATTTCGAATTGTTTCGATTGGGTAATGCCCAATTGGCCTATTTTGATGTATTTCTATTGATTTTGATCAGATACTACACATGTGGAGGACGATACTCGTGGCAAGAGAGTTGTCTCTTAGCGGTTTCGTACCGGAGTCGAGGTAAGTGGCTTGTCTAACCTCGTGTGGGGGAACCTTCACTCCTAGGATATTATGTGTTACTTTAAATGCCGTGTACTCGAGGTGACGGGCGTTTACATGTGCAGATTGTTGGAAAACACCTTACTTGAATTGTTCAAATCGTGATGTTTATGTTCTTTAGCTGATTAAATTGTGACATCTACCTGATATTCGTTAGAAAAACATGGTTAGGTAGGATTTATTTGTCTAAGTGCCTAATTGTCTTACTTGAACTTCCTGAAACTTGTTGATACTAGCTTTGGTGTAATTGTAGTTATGTATATCATATTTCTCTGTGCCTATCTTTAATTATTTGTGTTGGTGGATTGCAGGTTCAATTCCCGGAGATCCAAGGGCCGCGTGTTCGATTCCTGGAGACCCGGAGTTGTAGTGTTGTGGACTGCGGGTTCGATTCCTGGAGATCCAAGGGCTACGAGTTCGATTCTCGGAGACCCGGAGTTTATTGAGATATTGAGATACAGACTGCGGGTTTGATTCCCGGAGATCCTGAGATATTGAGGTACGGATTGCGGGTTCAATTCCCGGAGATCCTAGGGCTACGGGTTCGATTACCAGAGACCCAAAGATACTGATGTAGGGACTGCAGGTTCAATTCCTAGAGATATTGAGTTGTTGGATATAGAGAGGGACTGGGGGTTCAATTCCCGTAGATCCTAGACTTGCTGATTTGAGTTTATGTTGTGTTGGTTACTTGTTGTTAGCTTAATTGTAGACGGTTGCCGTAATTACTTTATTATTGTTATTTCAGACTCATTCTTATTTAAACTGCTTATTATTGTTATTATCATTATGTTATTGTCTCTCGGTAGGGCCCTGACCTTCCTTGTCACTACTCCATCGAGGTTAGGCTTGGCACTTATTGAGTACAGCCGTGGTGTACTCATGCTACTCTTCTGCACACTTTTGTTGTGCAGATCCAGGTACATCAGGTCAGGCTCATCTCAGGTGATTCAGCAGCACTTTAGGAGACTTGAGGTATGATCTGCTACGTTCGCAGATCCGGAGGGTCGCATTCTATTTTCATTAGTGATAGAAGTTACTTTCCCTTATTCTCGTTGTTTAGACATTCTTGATGTATAGAGCCACATTTGTACTCTTCTTTTTAGTCTATGTTGCCCGTGGGATTCCGGGTCTTGGTAGTATGCTATTTAGTATGTTTTGGCAAAGTGTATGTGCCCCAGCGACACTTATTACATTTCTTTTAAATCACTCCGCTATTATTTTATCTCTTGTTTCATGAAATTGTACATTCCGCATCATGTTAGGCTTACCTAGTATCGAAGACTGGGTGTCATCATGACAGGTTCACGATTGGTGAACTAGGGTCGTGACAAGTTGGTATCAGAGCTCTAGGTTCATAGGAGTCACGGGACACAGACCGGTTACTTAAAGTCTCGTTGATCGATACGGAGACGTCTGTATTTATCTACGAGAGGCTATGTAACTATTTAGAAAACTCTTCATTTCTTTTGCATTCCTTGTCGTGCGACATTTTGGCACCAAATCTAAATTTATGCTTTCTATTCTCTCATAGATAGTGAGGATACGTGCTACTCGCGAGGACCAGGCACACACGCCCCCTTCTGCCACCAGAGGCCGGGGCCGTGGTAGAGGACGGGAACGCGCCCGAGGTGCATCCACAACACCCACACGCGCTGCCGCTGAGTTACCACCAGTGGATCAGGTTGGAGCGCAGACAGCTGGTACACCGACTACAGCTGCTACTACTCCAGCACTCTAGGAGACCCTCGCCCAGTTCATGAGCATGTATACTACTTTAGCTCAGGCAGGGTTACTTCCTCTCACTGCAGCTACATCTCAGGCCGCGGGAGGGGCCTAAACTCCCGTAGCCGCTACACCTGAGCAGCGAGTGCCCGTGGAGCAGGTTCCATAGATTATTGTTATGCCTCTTGCCGCCCCAGTACAGCCCGGAGGTGGTCCAGTTGCCTCCCAGGACGAGCAGCGCAGATTAGAGAGGTTCAAGAAATATTATCCTCCAGTGTTCACGTTTGGCGATAGATAATGCATTGGGTTTTCTGGAAGAGTATCATCGTATCCTTCATACCATAGGGATAGTGGAGACCAGCATGGTTTCCTTCACTACTTTTCAGCTTCGTGGGGCCGCTTATGATTGGTGGCGCACGTATGAGTTGGATAGTCCAAATGAGTCTGCTTTATTGACCTGGACACAATTTTCTGATATGTTTTTGAGGGAGTTTGTTCCCAGAGCCTTAGGGATTCTTGGCGATCGGAGTTTGAGCGGTTGCGCCAGGGGTCCATGACAGTATCAGAGTATGCTATTAGTTTTACCCGTCTAGCCAGGCATGCACCAGCCTTTGTAGCCACGGTCCGGGAGAGAGTGTGGAGATTTATTGAGGGCCTTATTCTGCTGATCCGGTCCAGCATGGCAAGGAATTAAAGACAGATATACCGTATCAGCAAGCGGTGAGCATTGCTAGGAGGATCGAGAGTATGCTCCCTAGAGAGCGACTAGAGAGGGAGGACAAGAGGTCTCAGGAGTCGGGTCATTTCTCTGGTACCCGTACTTCAGCAGTCGGTGGATTTGGCAGGGGTAATTCTGGTCGTCCAGTTCATTCAGTATTGCCAGCAGTTGGTAGTACTCCAGCTCTTCCAGCACCTCAGGAGCCTTACTATGCTCCCATAGTTTCCAGTGCGCCTCCTACGCGGGGTACCTCCAGGGGTCAATCCAGCGTTAGTGGGGCTGGTCAGTCACAGCCACCGCATCCTCCCACAGCTTGTTTTGAGTGTGGGGATACTCGCCATCTGGTTAGGGAGTGCCCCGGGCTTAGGAGGGGAGCACCTCTACAGACTTTGCAGCCTCAGCGTGGTTCATAGGGCCAACATGCCATCATTCCAGCCCCAGCTGCCACTCCACCTGCCCAGCCAGCCAGGGGCGGGGATCAGAGTGCCAGAGGCCGCCCTCGAGAGAGGTATCAGGCTAGAATTTATGCTATTTCTGATCGCGCTGCAGCTGTTGCATCTGATTCTATTATCACAGGTATTATTTCGATTAGTCACAGAGAGGCATCGGTTCTATTCGATCCTGGTTCTATTTTTTCATATGTGTCCTTTTATTTTGCTTCACATCTGGGTGTGCCTCGGGATTATTTGAGTGCCACCATTTATGTTTCTACTCCGGTGGGAGATTCTTTGATTGTGGACTGTGTGTATCGGTCGTGTTTGGTTACTATTTGTGGTTTTGAGACCAGAGTAGATCTATTGTTGCTCGGGATGGTCGATTTTGATATTATTCTAGGCATGGACTGGTTGTCACCCCATTATACTATTTTTAATTGTTACGCCAAGACCGTAATGCTGGCTATGCCAGGCATTCCACGTATTGAGTAGAGTGATACTCTATATCACACCCCAGCCGTTTTATTTACTTTCTCAAAGCTTAGCGTATGGTTGAGAAGGGGTGTGCTGCTTATCTAGCTTATGTGCGGGATATCAGTATTGACACTCCTTCTATTGATTCCGTTCTAGTGGTACGTGATTTCTCTGATGTGTTTCCTGCTGATCTCTCGGGCATGCTGCCCGACAGAGATATTGATTTTGGTATTGACTTATTGCCGGGCACTCAGCCCATTTCTATTCCTCCGTACCGTATGGCTCCTCCTGAGTTGAAGGAGCTGAAGGATCAGTTATAGGAGTTATTAGGTAAGGGTTTCATTCGACCCAGTATATCGCCTTGGGGTGCTCCTGTGTTGTTTGTGAAGAAGACGGACGGTTCTATGCGTATGTGTATTGACTATCGTCAGTTGAACAAAGTTACTATGAAGAACCAATATCCTTTGCCACGTATTGATGATTTATTTTACCAGCTACAGGGTGCACAGGCGTTCTCCAAGATTGATTTGCGCTCTGGTTATCATCAGCTAAAGATTCGCGAGTCAGATATCCTGAAGAGTGCCTTCAGGACTCGGTATGGTCACTACGATTTGCTCGTGATGTCCTTTGGGCTGATTAATGCCCTAGCAGCTTTCATGCATTTGATGCACATTGTGTTCAAGCCATACCTGGACTCGTTCGTGATTGTTATCATTGATGACATTCTGGTATATTCCCAAACTCTGGAAGAGCACGAGCAGCATCTGTGGGTAGTGCTTCAGACTCTGAGGGAGAAGCAGTTATATGCCAAGTTCTCTAAATGTGAATTCTAGCTGAGTTCAATGGAATTTTTAGGCCACGTGGTGTCGAGCGATGCTATTCGAGTGGATCCGAGGAAGGTGGAGGCCGTACAGAGTTGGCCCAGACCCTCCTCAGCTACTGTGATTCGTAGTTTCCTTGGCTTGGCGGGTTATTACTATCGCTTCGTAAAGGGGTTCTTTTCGATCGTAGCACCTATGACCACATTGACCCAAAAAGGTTCCCCTTTCCAGTGGACAGAGGAGTGTGAGACGAGCTTTCAGAAGCTCAAAACAGCTTTGACTTCGGCCCCTATCTTGATGTTGCCCACAAGTTCGGGGTCCTATACGGTATATTGTGATGCCTCACGAGTTGGACTCGGTGCAGTATTGATGCAGGACGGTAGGGTGATTGCCTACGCGTCCAGATAGCTGAAGGTACATGACAAGAACTACCCTGTTCACAATCTTGAGCTAGCTGCCATTGTTCACACCTTGAAGATTTGGCATCATTACTTGTATAGGGTTCCTTGTGAGATCTACACTGATCATCGGAGCTTGCAGCACTTGCTTAAGTAGAAGGACCTGAACATGCGTCAGAGGATATGATTGGAGCTATTGAAGGACTATGATATTACTATTCTCTATCATTCGGGCAAGGCCAATGTAGTTGTCGATGCCTTGAGTCGCCAGGTGGAGAGTTTGGGGAGTTTGGCATATTTACCAGCTTCGGAGAGGCCTATGACAGGATGTTCAGGCTTTAGCCAGGTAGTTTGTTAGACTGGATCTTTCGGAGCCCAGCCGAGTTGTGGCCTATGTGGTTTCTCAGTCTTCTCTATTTGATCACATCAGGGAGCGTCAGTTCGACGAACCTCATTTGCTTGTCCTCCAGGATAAAGTTCGGCGTGGTGATGCTCGAGATGTTTCCACTGGGGATGATGGAGTTATGAGGATGCATGGGCGTATTTGTATGCCCAATGTAGATGATTTTCGAGAGCTGATTCTAGTAGAGGCCCATAGCTCGCAGTATTCCATCCATCTGGGTGCCGCAAAGATGTATCAGGACTTGAGACAGCATTACTGGTGGAGGCGGATGAAGAGGGATATAGTTGAATATGTTTCTAGGTGCCTCAACTGCCAGTAGGTGAAGTATGAGCATCAGCGTCCGGGTGGGTTAATGTAGTAGATTGAGATTCCAGAGTGGAAATGGGAGCGCATCACCATGGACTTTGTATCTGGGTTTCCACGGACTATGAAGAAGTTTGATTCCATTTCGGTCATTGTGGATCGGCTGACCAAGTCCGCCCATTTCATACCGGTGAGCACTACTTATTCATCGGAGCGACTGGCGGAGATCTACATCAGGGAGATAGTTCGGCTGCATGGTATCCCACTTTCCATCATTTTAGATAGAGGCACTCAGTTCACTTCACGGTTCTGGAGAGCCGTGCAGAAGGAGTTAGGCACTTAGGTGGAGTTGAGCACAACGTTTCACCCCCAGACTGATAGCCAGTCCGAGCGCACTATTCAGATTTTGAAGGATATGTTTCGCGCGTGCGTGATTCGGTTTGGAGGTTCATGGGATAAATTCTTGCCACTAGCGGAGTTTGCTTATAACAACAACTACCAGTCCATTATTCAGATGACACCATATGAGGCTTTATATGGTAGGAGGTGCAGGTCTCCCGTGGGTTGGTTCGAGCCGGGCGAGGCCAGACTGCTAGGTACTGAGATGGTCCAGGATGCAATGGACAAGGTCAAGGTTATTCAGGATAGACTTTGTGCAGCCCAGTCTAGACAGAAGAGTTACACGGACAAGAAGGTCCGCGATGTGGCTTTTATGGTTGGCGAGCGAGTTCTGCTTTGGGTCTCGCCCATGAAGGGGGTTATGAGGTTTGGGAAGAAGGGGAAGTTGATGTCACGCCCCAAATCGAGGAACATGACCGGCGCCTGACCGGGTTGCCCCAGTCAAGCGGACCTGGGTGCCTTTCATTCCCACGCGTTACCCCTGTGTTGACTGTTTCTCATTAACCAAATATATTACTAATCATAATTGATTTCACATTAAACAAATAAAACGATACGAGTGATTCATTAACAAGATTTCAATTTTTACAACGCCCGACATAACACAATATATACATAAGACTGGAGTCCCACAGTTTACATGTCTACAGAGCCTCTAGGATACAAAAGGGAAATACAATACTTGCCGGTAACAAGGCTCCGGCTATACCTTACAAAACCAAAATGAAATCTAAAACGAAGTGGCATGAACCACACAAGGCCCCGAGGAAGAAAGGGGCTCACCAAAAACGGGCAGTGGAAGGAGAAGGATACTACTGCCGATGAGCTGAAGTGCCTGCTACTGATCCACCTACAATCATAACACGAATGTAGCGCCCCCGGCAAAAGGGACGTCAGTACACTTGAATTGTACTGGTATGTATGGACAAACCTTGTCCCAAGTAAACTCAAGCCATTAAATTACATCAACAATTAATTAAGCCGGCCAACCATGTTTCCACATTTTCCTTATTTCAAATAATTCTCAACACAAAGCACTTTCTACAATCAACCAATTTAACAATAACCAATCAATCACGTAAAGTACAAGTAGTCAAACAAAGGGGCAATCAGTGCCCCACAGGTTGCAAACTCTCTGTCTCCTTTCACAATTTCACATTATTGATTTTTGTATCAATTTTCAATAGCGATTTCGATCGCTTTCCATCCTTATTGCCCCCGACCACCCTTATTACCTCGGCCACCCTTATCACCCCAACCCACACCTTATTTCACCACGTTGCGGCGCGCAACACGACCCCGCCTTACAGTTGAAAACACAACAATTTCAAACAGCAGATAAGGTACTACACACAATTTCAACAAGTTCAAATAAGCAACTTACACATTGGTTCATGTTCTCAATTTCTTCTCGATTCAATATCACAACCATGTTACAATATTTCCACAATTCAAGTGTTTCATCTCTTTCCACAATAAACCAATTCTCAAGTGTTTCGTTTGTTTTCCACAAGGTGCCATATAGGCCATCATAGTCATTAATCACAATTCTTTTGCCAAATTAAACTCTCATTTTACATTACTCATAACTCAACAACAAACTTTGAATATCCCACAACAACATCAAGAATTTCACACAATTTGTCAATTTAACCCGAAACAAACAACTCCACACACATAGGCGATTTCACAAGAATCAAAATTAGCCATATATACCTGGTGATGATTTTTCCTCCTACTTTATGCTTACACAAGATATCCTACTCTTGCCAACCTTGTTCTTGAAGACTCTTACTTCTACTCACTTCTTTTTACTAGAAATCAAGTTAAATAATCATGCATGAGTGTAAAAATTCTATTTTTAAAAGCTATTATATGAAAACCTCTCTTTACCCAATTAAAACTGAAAATCAAAGAAAATAGTTAGGGTTTTTACCTTGAAAATATTGGGGAAGTTGAATCCTTGCCCTAGGATCCCTTGGAATTAAATGGTTGGAACAAATCTTTGAAGATGAAGAACTTCTCTCTCTAAAAACCCTCTCTTCTCTCTCTAATTTTTGGTAAGATGATATGATAAAATAAAGAAGAAGTGTGATATATTAAAGAAGGGATCGGGTCAAAATGTTGCAAAAATCTGGGCCGGGGTCAAATATGCGGTCACTATGCGACCGCAGAATCAACATGCGGTCCGCAAAGTGACCGCAAAATGGCCTCAAAAATTACAAGTTTCTGTTAAGGAATGCGGCCGGAATGCGGTCCGCATGTTTGATCTGCGGTCGCAAAATGCACCGCAGATTTGACATGCGATCGCATATCGACCGCACATTTGACGAATTTTTGAGAAACTCTCTGGAACGATTTGCGGTCAGAATGCGGTCCGCATGTCAGGTTTGCGGTCGCATTCTTGACCGCATATTTGACATTTTTCGGAAAAATTAATTTTCTACATTTTTGAAACTTAAATCACTACCAAGGGTCCGAACCGCGGCTCGCAAGCTCGCCGCGAAGAATTCTACGCATTCCTAACACATTATTCGGACCATGACACCACAGCTACTAGGTTTTATGCACAAAAATTTTACGGGGCCTTACAGTTGAGTCCTAGATTCATTGGTCCTTTTGAGATTTTGAGGCGTGTTGGGGAGGTTTCTTATGAGTTGGCCTTACCTCCCAGCCTAGCCGGAGTCCATCACGTATTTCATGTCTCTATGCTCCGGAGATACCATAGTGACCCGTCGCACGTGTTGGATTTCACTTCTGTTCAGCTAGACGAGGATTTGTCTTATGTTGAGGAGCCAGTGGCCATTCTGGACAGGCAAATCAGGAAGCTAAGGTCAAAGAACATCGCTTCAGTAAATGTCCAGTGGCGGGGTCAGCCGGCCGAGGAGGCGACTTGGGAGACTGAGCAGGATATGCGCAACCAGTACCCTCATCTCTTCACCTTTCTAGGTATGTTTTCTATGCTCGTTCGAGGACGAATGAATCTTTTAAGTGTGGGAAGATGTAACGACCCGACTGGTCATTTTTTAAATTTATGCCCCGATCCCAATTTACTGTTTCCCCTAAGTTCATTTTATCTATTGTGGTTTGCCAGGGTGTTCGGTTCTAGAATTTGGAGTTTTGTGGGACACTTAGTCTCTAAATGGAAGCTAAAAGTTGAAATAGACGGCGTAGATGCAAAATCCTCAGCCGAACCCTAAATTGACGGTTCCTATTGAAGTGGACTTTGCCGTTTCCACAAGTTAATCACTCATTGTTAAGCTGTCGTAGAGTGAAGACAACTCTACGCAATCAACATTAATAACCTCAAACTTAATTGTGTCCCAAATTCCCAGCCGCCAAAGGTAGTAAGAAGAAATAAAACCCATTTCTCCTAAAATTTGCAAACCAAAATTTCAAAATTTGGTGGAAGTCACGTATATGTACAGAGGTTTGCAACGGTTTAGAACCTCTGGCTCCACAATAATTAACCATTTTACTGTGCCTCAGTTGAAAAGAAAAGCTTTTAATTCTTGGTCTGCTATTCAAGACACCTTTTATTCAACAAAGGATATATTCGAGAGGCATAAAGTGGTATTTACAATCCCCACGTCTATAGCATCAGTTGCTACAGCATGGTTCGGTTATACTTTATGACACGTTCATCAATCAAGAGTTGACCATCATCTTGAATCTATAGAGAGAAACTCACCAGAAATTGTTGGAGATTCGTCGGGTATTCATCGGAGGTAAGTTTTATGGCCTAATTACGTTAATTTATCATGGAATTTTTGAGTATTTCACTGTTAATGGAAGATTAATGGGGGATTTTAGCCCTAGGCCTAAATTATGGTAAATCGTCAATTTGAATAGGCAAACGGAGTCCGATTTTCGTAAATTTTATATGCATAGACTCGTGTTGAGATAAGGAACCCGAATATGTAACTTTCGTAATTTTTTGAGAAGCATACCGAAAGTCGGGTTTTGACAACTTGTGGTTTTTGGTGTATTTCGAATTGTTTCGATTGGGTAATGCCCAATTGGCCTATTTTGATGTATTTCTATTGATTTTGATCAGGTACTACACCTGTGGAGGCCGATACTCGTGGCAAGAGAGTTGTCTCTTAGCGGTTTCGTACCGGAGTCGAGGTAAGTGGCTTGTCTAACCTCGTGTGGGGGAACCTTCACTCCTAGGATATTATATGTTACTTTAAATACCTTGTACGCGAGGTGACGGGCGTGTACATGCGCAGATTGTTGGAAAACACCTTACTTGAACTGTTCAAATCATGATGTTTCTATTCTTTAGCTGATTAAATTGTGATATTTACCTGATATTCGTTAGAAAGGCATGGTTAGGTAGGATTTATCGGTCTAAGTGCCTAATTGTCTTACTTGAACTTCCTGAAACTTGTTGATACTGGCTTTGGTATAATTGTAGTTGTGTATATCATATTTCTCTGTGCCTTCCTTTTAATTGTTTGTGTTGGTGGACTGCGGGTTCAATTCCCGGAGATCCAAGGGCTGCGGGTTAGATTCCCGGAGACCCGAAGTGGTAGTGTTTGTGGACTGCGGGTTCGATTCCTGGAGATCCAAGGGCTACGGTTTCGATTCTTGGAGATCCGGAGTTTATTGATATATTGAGATATGGATTGCGGGTTTGATTCCCGGAGATCCTAAGATATTGAGGTACGGGCTGCGGGTTCAATTCCCGGAGATCCTAAGGCTGCGGGTTCGATTCTCGGAGACCCAGAGATACTGATGTAGGGACTGTGGGTTCAATTCCCGGAGATCCTGAGTTGTTGGATATAGAGAGGGACTGGGGGTTCCCATAGATCCTGGACTTGCCGATTTGAGTTTATGTTGTGTTGGTTACTTGTTGTTAGATTAATCGTAGATGGTTGCCGTAATTACTTTATTATTATTATTTCAGACTCATTCTTATTTAAACTGCTTATTATTGTTATTATCATTATGTTATTTTCTCTCAGTAGGGCCCTGACCTTCCTCATCACTACTCCATCGAGGTTAGGCTTGGCACTTACTGAGTATCGCCATGGTGTACTCATGCTACTCTTCCGCACACTTTTGTTGTGCGGATCCAGGTACATCAGGACATGCCCATACTAGGTGATTCAGCAGCACTTCAGGAGACTTGAGGTATGATCTACTACGTTCGCGGGTCCGGAGGGTCTCCTTCTATTCTCATTAGTGATAGCAGTTACTTTCCCTTATTCTCATTGATTAGACATTCTTGATGTATAGAGCCACAGTTGTACTCTTCTTTTTAGTCTATGTTGCCCATGGGATTCCGGGTTTTGGTAGTATGCTATTTAGTATGTTTTGGCGATGTGTATGTGCCAAGCGGCACTTATTACATTTCTTTTGTATCATTCCGCTATTATTTTATCTCTTGTTTCATGAAATTGTACATTTCGCATCGTGTTAGGCTTACCTAGTCGCGAAGACTGGGTGCCGTCACGACAGGTTCACGATTGGTGAACTAGGGATGGGTAGAATATGGATATGATGACTGGTGCTCTAATATCAGCTGCAACCCCTTTTCTGAGGAGTGATAGCCGGATATTGTACTGACGTGATCAATATTGATTATAAACCTAGGACTCCCCTCCTTTTATGTGTTTTCTTACTTGTTTTCTCTAAAGTTATTTAAATCTTTTTTCACAAAGTTCTGCCTTATCTTTTTTCTCAAATGAGTTTAAAATTTTGTGCAAGCCCCTTTATTTGAGCCCTAATTGCTTATTTGCAAAGTCACAATTGTAACATGACCGGGAACCATACTAGTGGATTTTGAGGGATGCCTAACACCTTCCCTTTGAGATAATTTCTAGCCCTTACCCGAACTCTGGTTTTCAAAATTCAAAATATATAGTGTCCTAATGCACTTAATCATTAGGTGTCGACTCTTCAATTCCGAAAATCCAAAATTCTCAAATGGGAATAGAGTTGTCTTCCCAACCGTCATAGACTCGATTTTGCCTTTAGGGAAAAAGAGGGCGTCGACACTTGGTACCTCCCCAGTTATCTGAGAACTCTTTGTGGAACGTATGGCTGGACACTTCTCAAACCCATCAACAACAAATGACTTTTCAAGGCCGACATGTTTATCACCTCTCTCGCCGGGAGCCATCCCAAAGTCCACTAGATTTGACTTGCATTTAATGATCTTAGGTGGGATATCCAAGCTTCCGTCCCTTCTGGAGATTTATAATCTTTTATACTTTGTTCATAACTTTCAATGAGATTGTCCTCATTTAGACCATACCTTATTAACTTGGGGTGATGTCAGAGGTGTTCAATGAACTACATTTGCAACAGAATATTGCATCATTTGAAGAATTTTTCCCCGGACTTACATAAAGTCAACAGAATATTGCTGTTCTTTGGTGGTGAGGACCTATACGATTCTGGCTAAGTGAATGTCAATCGTATGTTCTTTGTTTGGGAAGACCATGATCCCCAGAAACACCACTATGAAAGAGAAGCAACGATGAATTTTCCATGTGTCCCTGTTCTATTTGTTGGTAAGGCCCTTTTCATGGATTTCAAACCCATTTGGCTTCGTGAACCTACAATATAGGAAGTAGAAGGTACAACACCCTTTAACAACATTGTTCTTTCTGTTTTGATTGCTGATGTTGAAAAGACCAAAGAACCAGTGTACCGAGGCAGCCTTTGGGAATATAAGCTTCTTTTTTCTTAAATCCCCGCCAAAACTGGAATATCCAGTGATTTCTTTTAGAGTGGGAGTAAGCTCAAAATCAGAGAAGCGAAAGACATTGTGAGTAGGGTCCAAAAGGTTTACTAGTGCTGTGATCAAATCATCACGCGGTTTGACTTTTATAATATCTGTGAGAGCTCCCAAATACTTAGCGACCCATTTCTGACCATCTTTTCCTATGTCACACCACCACGTTTGAAGCTGAAATAGAAACTCCTCTACCTCTGTGAATGGTGGATTATGTATAACACTCATTTTTCACCTGGGGGTCATTTAAAAAAAACACGAGGACTCATTTTGACTCAAAAGTTGTCACTATTTCAAAATTTTCGAAAAATATCTGTCTTTGCTAATACGATCTATCAGCACTTTGATAAAGATAGTATAAAGGACGTGTTTGCTACCGGTCGAAATTTCTTTTTAAAAAATGACAAAAGGCGGTTGTTTATGCAAATAATGGCCTTCCGGCAAAATTTGGACAAGAATGACATTAACTTTACTTACGGCAAAACAAAGAAATTTATTTACCCTAATAAAAAATTTAGAATAGTTAAACCCGATATGTGTTACCTATGTATCCCGCATCTGGTGAGAATCAAACTTACGTTGTTCATAGTAAAACAAAAGATGACCACACAAAAAAATCTTCTCTTTTTTTTAAGAATGTTAATGTATTTTGGATTTTTGTTTGTTTTTATTTTGAAAACAGACAATTCTCTCTCTCGATTTTCACATCTAACTTTTCCTTATAGCCGATAAGCATGCAAGTTCGAGACAATTGAATGCACAAATAGCAAGTAAAATACATCATGATGGTCTTTTCATTTTGGGTACACCTGTGCTAAACAGATCCAACCCATGTGTTGAGTCTCCAAAGTCAAATGTACATGATGCAATTAAACGTTCCTACTAGGGATCCGACATGAGGTTTTTGTTATTCTAGGTTTAAAACCCTGGTTTGCTTGTTCTAGACCTGGCTTACCTGAGGGGACAACTCGAGCCGAAGCGGGGGTAACGTACCGGGAGCACGAAAGTCAACCCGGCCAAGTTACTTAACCCAACCTCGTTCTATTTGGTATGACTTGTAATAGAAAGTGGGCCACACACACATGTGCACCATAGATTCAAAAGACTCAGAAATAAGAAGGGTTTCATAGCGGTTTATATATATACAGTTCAGATAATATCAAAGCAGTAAATAGATAGCATTTAGCACAAAGGTTCATAAAATACAGTAATATGAACAATAAATAAAGCCAAGTAAAAAGCTCATGAAACCAGCTCGAATTCTTGAACCCTTAACCAAACGTTCTGGGTTCTGGTCCCCAACGGAGTCATTAGAGTTGTCACACCTCATTTTTCCTACATACGGAAGGGTATAACAAAAGGAGTTTTTTTCAATTAAAGTGACAATCAAAACGGGATTATTTATCAGATTCAGAGTCACCACTTGGGATAATATATGGTGTCCCAAGTCAGCATTTTAGTATCCTGAATTGAGGAAAGATTTGACTCTGTTTATGTCTTCAAACACAAAAATCCGGGTAAGGAATTCTGTTAACTCGGGATAAGGTGTTAGCATTCTCGGGTTCCGCGGTTTCAGCACGATCGCTTTGATCATACTTGGCTTATAAAATTATCTAATTACTGATTTTAGAACCTATATGCATTTATCTCTTTCACCGCTTTTAATTAAGAAAATTATCTTAATATGGGTTACGCATATGTATACCCGCTTTGTTTGGCGCGTCAAAAATCATGTCATGCGAACGTGTCCACAATTAATAACATTTTTTTAATTGAGAAAGTTTGGAAAAGTTGTGCAAACGGATACTCTAGTTTTGTTTTTAAAATCGTAATTATGTTACGCGAATGTATACACAATCACGATAGTATTTTAAACCGCCCTAAAGGCTTGTCTACGAATATTAATCATTTTATATCTAGGCCATGATACTGATACAAGGACCATGCAATTGTCAATTTTTGCTTGTTATGGTGCACCTCGAGTTATTTTAAAGTGTACTAAATTCGGAGGACCATAAGCTATGAGTTATCTAATTATGGCTCACCTCAAATAATCAAAGATTAATCAGCTAGGCGCTAAACGAACATTGGAATTTTACTCAAACTAACTACAAAAAATTGCATAAAGACGGATTAATTATTTAACAAGGGGAGCTCGGGCCAACACGAGCAGTTAACGGGCAGACAAGGATCAACAAGGACGGCGAAAAATTGAAAAATGGCCACTTTTTCGACCGGTCAATGAAATATAGCCACATAATCACCAGTCAACGAAATTTAGCCATTTATTTAGTCCGATAATATTTTGTTGACCAAAATACCCCTACTTTTATTCTTAATTTACGCGACTTCACCTTCTCTTACCTAAATTAACAACCAACATCTTGCGAAGGAAAATTTTCGGCAGTCAATTTGCTTAGAATTTTCGGCAGTCAATTTCAACCTTCTCTTCATAATCGTTTGCGTTCAATCGTCAATCTGCAAATCGAAGTAAGTTCTATCTATAATTTGTCTGATTGTTCAAAGTATCAGTAAAAAAAAATTAATTTTTCGAATTTTCTGATTTGTTTTTAATTGTTTAATCTGTTTTATTGTCTAATTTTCTCAATGTAGGACATATCGCCAGTATAATTCGCTGGACGGTTCTAAATTAATATATAAAGAAAACATATTTCTAGCTTATTATACTGGAAATCTCATAAAAATTGACTTTTTTGTGAATGCAGTATACTTTACGGGACATCACGTGTGTGTAAGCTTTTCTTCCGATATGTTATACTGGAGAAGTTTTAAAACATAGAATATAATTTAGTATTTTTGAATCCAGAATAATTTACGGGATGTCAAATGTATCTACAGTATATTTTACTGAATAAGTTCTAAGAATAGAATATAATTTAGTTTTGTATTAATCTAGTATGTTTTACGGGACATCTAATGTGTGTAAGCTAGTGCTACAGTATTTTATACTGGATAAGTTCAAATAATATAATATTGTTGAGTTTTTTTTGAATCACGTATATCTTACGGGACATCAGTTGTGTTTAAGCTATTTTTTCAATATGTGATAGTGGATAAGTTCTAAGACGAGAATATAATTGAGTTTTGTTTGAATTCTGTATATTATAATGGATATCTGTCACGACCCAAACCCCGGTCGTGATGGAGCCCAACACAATGCTAGGCAAGCCCGACCATGTTATCCATTAAACCAGCCAATTATTAATTTCAGGTGATCAATTTAAACTTAAATAGCAAGTGTTCATATCAAAATGATAAACGTGATAGTAGAAGCATACACAATACGGTCCCAACCAAATCTTGGTGTCGCAAGTCTGAGCCTCTACAGATAAAAAAGCCTATACAAACAAGTCTAGGCAACAAAATGATAAAGAAGGAGAAAACAAGTTCTGCGGACGTCGGCAGCTACATCGTAGTCTCCGCGGGATAGAAATGAATAAGCATCTGTGACAACTCAACTGCTCTCTGGCACCTGTGAATCTGCACAAAAAGTGCAGGGGAGTGGGGTAAGTATATTTCAACTCAGTGAGTAACAATAATAAACAATAACTGAAAATAAGAACTCCGGTACTATCACTAAACAGTTCTAAGGGCAGTTGCACGGGTAAGTCATCACTACGGTACGGTGAATACTCTCATCTCCAGTCCACATCTATCTCAACAAGGTCCCACACTGGCCTAATCCTCACTCGTACCGCTACGGTGTACAGCCAACCCAATGTACATAAATGTATACATATGTCTATAATGTATAAGTATATAGGTACATATATGGATATGTATAAGTATAATGTTGCGGCGTGCAGCCCGCTCCAATACATATAACGTTGCGGCGCACAGTCCGCTCCATTTAACGTACGCTCACTGGGGGTGTATACAGACTTCGGAGGGGCTCCCTGGGCCCAAAGGCTATGATGCTGCGGCGTGCAGCCCGATCCACTCATATGTTACTGCAACGTGCAGTCTGATCCAATATATATATATATATATATATGTATGTATATATATATACATCTAATTATACTGCTGCGGCGCGCGGCCCGATCATATAATATACTCAAGCGCCCACTGAGACTGTGTGCAGACTCAGACTCCGAAGGGGCTCCTACAGCCCAAGCGCAATAGTACTGCGGCGTGCAGCCCGTCCCACTTGAATATATTACTGCGGCGTGCAGTCCAATCCAATGTGGGTACATACATATAGTTCCTCATAATGGGTCCTCGACCCTGTCCTAGTCAATATAGACTTGGCTTTTCAGGCCCACTCAACTAAATCAGGGAGTTTTCCACCCTAAGTAATCTCTCTCACAGTACACATCTAGTACTGGCCCACGATATGCTAAACAACTAATTTTACGGCTGAGTGTAAGTTTCCAACATAATATAGGGGTCACCTAGCTCTACAGGTTCCCTAATGCTCTACAGATCGGCACAAGGCCCCAAACGTGGCTACTAGCCCAATTACACAGTTATAATCTCAATCACAGTCATAATACTCTATGCACTATTAGTCGGGAAGGACCAAGTCCAATTCCCCAATCACAATGTCACCACGCCCGTCACATGATGCGTGTCTCATCTCAACGTAGCACAGTATAGTGCAAGTGCGGGGTTTCAAACCCTCAGTACATTATTTACTACCACCACTCACCTTGATTCGGTAGAAGCCTTAGTCCGCCTTGCGCTTGCCTCGCAATTCAACCGCCTTGGATGTTGAATCTGTTCAAAATCATTGAAAATACGTCAATATATGCTAATTACACACAACCCATTCGAAATAACTCAATTTGCACTAAAACCCACAAAGTTGTCAAAACCCGACTTTTGGTACGCTTCTCGAAAAATTACGAAAGTCACATATTCGGAATCCTCGTCTCAACACAAGTCTATGCATATAAAATTTACCAAAATTAGAATCCGTTTGCCCAATAAAAACGATGATTTATCAAAACCTTGGCTTAGGGCCATATTCCCCCATTAATACACCCTCTTACCTCCATTTTCAAGTGTTAATTGCTTAATTTATCAATACAAAACCATAATTTGAGTCCATTGTTGATTACCTAAAGAATCTCCTTGAATTTCCCTTCAAAATCGCCCAAGTCGTCTCTTAAGTCCAAGTCGTAAATGTTTTATGACTTATGAAATTTTACCCCTTATGTTTTCTTATCACAGGCGCGATTTCCGCTTCTGCGGCCTTGGACTCGCACCTGCGAGTCCGCTTATGCGGACAGCTAGTCACTTCTGCGACTTTATACCTAGCCGCCCAGTTTCGCTTCTGCGGTCTAGGTCTCGCACCTGCGAGACCTCATAAGCGGACTGGGCTCCGTTTCTGCGAAACTTCACCGGCCTGGCCTCCTCCGCCCTGCGATCACGGGCTCGCTTCTGCGAGCCCGCTCCTGCGCCTCCTTGGCCGCTTCTGCGGAACTGCCCAGCTTAGCCAAATCTCACTTTTGCGAGAATTTTCCGTACCTACGCATCCGCTTCTGCGGTCCCCCACCCGCAGAAGCGAAAATACCAGAAGCTTAAAATCCCAGACCTACAAAATTCCTGATATTCTTCTGTTTAACCTCCCGAAACCACCCCACCCCGGGACCCCGACGAAAACCACCAACATACTCCATAGCACTATACAAACTTGTTGGAGTGATAGAAACATACCCTTTAACACGGAAAAACATCGAATTCAAGCAATTCAAGCCTAACTTTTCATTTAAACTTCCGCAAATAACATTCAATCGAAAACCCGACCAAACGACCTCCGAATGACCTGAAATTTCACAGACATATCCAATATCACATAACGGAGCTACAAAAATTGTCGGAATTCCATTCCAACCCACGGATCAAAATCTCACCTACCGATCGGATTTCGCCAAAATTCAACCTTAGCCAATTCAAGCCTATTTCTACACCGGACCTCCAAATTTAATTCCGATCGTTCCCCTAAGTCACCAATCACCTCCTGCAACTAACCGAATCATCAGAATCCGATTCCAAGCCCTTTAACTAAATAGTCAACTCCAGGTTGACTTTTCATATTCAAGCCTCCTCCCAAAAGGCTTTTTGCCTCATTTTCAACCAGAGTCACTCCTAACTCATCCGATAGACTCAAACACCGATATAAAAACATGAAACATGAAAAATGGAAGGTAATGGCATGATAATTCCCATGACGACGTGCCGGGTCGTCACATTCTCCCCAACTTAAGAAAACACCCGTCCTCGAGCGGGTCAAGAAACATACCTGGAGACTCAAATAGGTGAGGATATCTGCTCCGCATCTCCTGTTCGACCTCCCAAGTAGCCTCCTCCACGGGCCGACCTCTCCACTGCACCTTGACTGAAGCAATCTCCATGGACCTCAACTTTCGAACCTGTCTACCCAGAATAGCCACTGGCTCCACATCATAAGATAGATCACCATCGAGCTGAATGGTACTGAAGTCTAATACATGAGATGGATCCCCGATGTACTTCCGGAGCATAGACACATGGAATATTGGATGAACACCGGACAAACTAGGTGGCAAGGCCAGCTCATATGCCACCTCTCCAACCCTCCTGAGTATCTCAAAAGGACCAATGTACCTGGGACTCAGCTTCCCCTCCTCATGACACCCTTCATGGGTGAAACCTTCAGCAATACTCTATCACCAACCATGAAAGACAACTCTCGAATCCTACGGTCCGCATAACTCTTCTGGCGAGACTGTGCTGTGCGAAGCCTCTCCTGAATCAACTTCACTCTATCCAGAGCATCCTGAACTAACTCAGTCCCTATCAATCTATCCTCACCAGGCTCAAAGCATCCCGCGGGAGATCTACACCGTCTACTATACAACGCCTCGTACGGGGCCATCTGAATACTCGACTGATAACTGTTGTTGTAGGCAAACTCAGCAAGTGGTAGGAACTCATCCCACGAACCACCAAAGTCAATCACACAAGCTCGCAACATATCCTCCGGAATCTGAATAGTACGCTCAGACTGCCCATCTGTCTGGGGATGAAATGCTGTACTCAACTCAACCCGCGTACCCGTCTCTCGCTGAAATGCTCTCCAAAACTGAGAAGTGAACTGAGTACCCCTATCGGATATTATAGACACTGGGACCCCATGCAACCTGACAATCTCCCGAATAAAGATCACCGCTAATCGCACCGATGAGTAAGTAGTACAAACTGGGATAAAATGTGCGGACTTGGTCGGCCGATCAACAATCACCCATACTGAATCAAACTTCCTCAAAGTCCGAGGGAGCCCAGTAACAAAATTCATGGTGATCCTCTACCACTTCCATTCGGGAATAACCATACGCTGAAGAACACCGCCTGGTCTCTGATGCTCATACTTGACCTGCTGGCAGTTGAGGCACTTGGCTACATGCCTAACAATATCCATCTTCATCCTTCTCCACCAGTAGTGCCGTCTCAAGTCTTGGTACATCTTCGCGGCACCTAGATGAATAGAGTACCGCGAACTATGTGCCTCCTCTAGTATCAAATCTCGTAGGCCATCTATATTGGGAACACAAATACGGCCCTGCATCCTCAGAACACCATCACTGTCGATAGTCACATCTCTAGCATCATTGTGTAGCACTCTGTCCTTAAGGAACAAGCACATGTGGGTCATCATATTGTCGCTCCCTGATGCGATCATATAAAGAAGACCGAGAAACAACATAAGCCAACACTCGGCTCGGCTCCGAAATATCCAACCTCACTAGCCGATTGGCTAGAGCCTGAACATCATAAGCAAATGGCCTCTCCCCAACTGGGATGAAAGCTAGGCTGCCCATACTGACCGCCTTCCGACTCAAAGCATCGGCCACAACATTGGCCTTCCCCGGATGATACAAGATAGTGATGTCATAATCCTTAAGCAACTCTAGCCACCTCCGCTGCCTCAAATTAAGGTCCTTCTGTCTGAATAGGTGCTGAAGACTACGATGATCCGTATACACCTCACAGCAGACACCATACAGGTAATGCCTCCAAATCTTCAGAGCGTGAACTATGGATGCTAGCTCCAAATCATGAACAGGGTAGTTCTTCTCATGGGGCTTCAACTGGCGAGAAGCATAAGTAATGACTCTACCCTCCTGCATCAATACACAACCAACGCCAACTCTTGAGGCATCACAATACACAGAATAAGGATCTGAAGCTGACGGCAGTATCAAGACTGGTGTTGTGGTCAGTGCTGTCTTGAGCTTCTGAAAGCTCTCCTCGCACTTCTCGGACCATATGAAAGGAACACCCTTCCGAGTCAATCTAGTCAAGGGTGAAGCAATAGAAGAGAATCCCTAAACAAACCAGCGATAATACCCTGCCAATCCCAGGAAACTATGAATCTTAGTAACTGAGGTCGGTCTAGGCCAACTCTGCACCGCCTCTATCTTCCTCGGATCCACCTGAATACCATCACTGGACACCACGTGCCCCAAGAATGCCATGGACTCGAGCCAGAACTCACACTTGGAGAACTTGGCATACAACTTCTCCTCCCGCAATCTCCGCAACACAACTCTAAGATGCTGAGCATGCTCCTCCTGGCTACGAGAGTACAATAGGATGCAATCTATGAACACAATCAAGAAAGAGTCCAAATATGGCCAAAATACATTGTTCATCAGATGCATGAACGCGACTGGGGCATTGGTTAGCCTAAAGGATATCACAAGAAACTCATAGTGCCCATACCTCATCCTGAAGGCTGTCTTCATAATATCAGACTCTCTAATCTTCAGCTGGTGGTAGCCTGAACGAAGATCAATCTTCGAGAATACCCTAGCTCCCTTGAGCTGATCAAATAAATCATCAATGCGAGGCACATGATACTTATTCTTCACTGTTACCTTGTTCAGCTGCCTGTAGTCAATACACATCCTCACAGAGCCATCCTTCTTCTTAACAAATAGGACCGGTGCACCCCACGGTGACACACTCGACCTAATGAACCCCTTATCTAGGAGTTCCTGGAGCTGCTCCTTCAATTCTTTCAGCTCAGCTGGTGCCATCCGATATGGAGGAATAGAAATAGGCTGAGTGCCTGGCACCAAATCGGGGAGTGATAAGGAATCCATAGATATAAATTTTATCGAAATCCGAGACGTGGGCCCGGGGGTCAGATTTTGGTAATTTCGGGATTTATGTTGTAAATTGATTATTTTTAGTTGGGCTCCATTCCCTTAGCATATTTTAACGTCGTGGTTCTTATTTTGGATAGATTCAATGCGAGTGGAGGCCGATTCAAGGGGCAAAGGCATCGCTGGCTAGAGATTTGACCGGATTGAGGTGATTAATGATTGTAAATGATGTTTTGAGGGTAAGAAACTCCGGATTGCATATCATTGTGCTATATTGAGGTGACACACACGCTTGACGACAAGTGTGGGGTCGTGCACTATTGGATATTGTGACTTAGTCCATCCCAAATAGCTATTTCACTGCGTATTTGACTGAAATCTATTGGTTATCATCATGGTTTGGGTTGAATGCCACATTTGGGCCTCGTACCAACTATTTGAACCCTTGGAGATTTTTATTGATATTTCCTCACTGTCTTGACTTTATACTTGAACTTTGTTATGTTATATTCCATTGTTTTCATAACTTATCCAGTTTTACTCTGTTTTAACACTTAAATGATCTTCCAAATGATATATGGGCTGAGAATCATATTTTTACTATTTGCCCGAGTGGCTTGGGAGGATTTTGATTGAGTAAGGCCGATGACCTATGTTGTGAGGAAACACTGTCTATGATTTTTTAGGCTGAGATATGCATGCCACGATGTGACTTGTTGATATGAGGCCGAGAGCCTAATGATGATGCCACGAGATGGCTTGATATTGCTTTTGGGCATAAGGGGCCCCTCACACACCCCTAGTGAGCGCGGGTACCCATTGTGATGTGAGTTATAGCCCGAGATCGATTGTATGGTTTCTGAGATATTACCCGAGAGGCGAATTTGTTGACATTGTGGCCGAGTGGGCGAACCTTTATGTGTTTATCTTTCTTAATTGCATGTCATTTACCTGCTTAACTGTTGAAAAGCTAGCCTTTTCATGAAGTTTAAGTTGAACTAAATGACTTTCACATATCTTTAGTGAGTTATTGTTTTTACCGGTTTTACCGATTCATCATAGTCTGTAATGTGCCTTATGTGATTTTCTGCTTTTAGTCTTTATTTATGGTTGTTACTCACTGAGTTAGAGTACTCAGTTTACTCCCTGCACCCGATGTGCAGATTCAGGCGTTGCCGACCCTGCCAGTGCGAGTTATAAGCTCCCGGGAGATTTCAGAGTCCACGAGGTAGCTACTTGGCATCTGCAAACCCGTGTTTCTCTCCCTTTATCTTATTCCTATCTCTTTATCAGACATTTTGTAATAGCTTATACATATTTCATACTTCTGTTAGAATTGATAGATGCTCATAACTAATGACACCCGAGTATCAGACTTTGTTGTTCTTCCACAAATTTGTATTGTTGACTACTTAAAGTTTGGATTATTTTGTCATGCTATAGAGTGGAATCTCATTGTTTAGTTGCTTAAAACTGAAATGGGAAATGTTAGCTAGCCTTATCTTTACAAGAGGCGCCACCACGATCGGGTCTGGGTTTAGGGCCATGACAGCATATATTCTAACTCCAACAATATCATGGCTTTAATTATCATAAATATCAAAGCATATATTCTAAATCGAACAACATTGTTCCATATTTTTCAACATGCAAATTAAACTTGGACATCATGGATAACAAAAACTAATACTATTAATCACGAGCAAAATCTATAAAGACAGCTTAAACTGAAAAAAGATAAAGTTGTTCTCTTTTTGCTTTTGGTCAATATGATAGCTTGAGCTTCTCCACTTCAGCAGCAACAATATCAGCATTGACACCAGCTCCATGTAAAGAGAGCTTTTTTCGTCATCTTTATTAATCAGCAGCGTTAACACACCACGTAGAACTTTTACCTCAGTCCTCAAATTACACATCAACAAATTTATATATGGTAAAGCAATGTGAAACCACTCTTTCATCTTTTGGCCTCTAGTCTCCGGAGGAAACACTTTGTCAAACAAACTCATAAAATCCCCACCATAACTCTTAAGCCATTCTATGAAGGGTAAAGCAAACTGACACCACTGTTTCATCTTTTCGTTTCTAGTTTCAGCTGGCAATACCTTATCGAACCAACCCGTAACTTGCTCACCAAAATTCTTCACTAGTTTCAGTACCACTTTATAAATTACCACCATAATTCTCCAGTGTCATTACCACTTTACCACTAAAAGTCTTAAGTTTTAATAGCACGCGCCCACCAAATTTTTCCAGTGTAAGTAGCATTTCGCTACCAAAATTTTTGAGCTTAGGTATCACTTGGTCATAAAAATTCTTAAGGTTTAGTAGCATTTCGCTACCAAAATTCTTAAGCTGGGCTAAATACTCCCAAACGTTTTCTACAGTGTAATTCATTGCAGTGCTCCAAAAGGAACCCATTATAATTGAAACCAACAATACTTTCTGTTCTGTTCTGTTATTTGCTAACCCTAGCATTTTGCTTTTGAATAAGTAGCCTATTATATAGTCGCCACATGCATTATTGTTAATTTCAGTGAAGCAAAGAGCTTTCATCTTCATATTACTGAAAGGATAAAATGAATACAGTGAATTAACCGTCTAAATCTACAGTAATATCACTAATGTGTCGGCTAACTACCCAGTTAGTTATTAATTTCTACTAATTACAAATACACCCACAAACTTAATTATATTTACACAATACTACCCTACTCCACTTTTGTCACTTTCAACACTCCCCTCAAGCTTGAGAGTATGAATACATTTATGCTTGGATACTAAATATTCATGTTGCCGCCTTCCAAGTCCTTTAGTCAAAACATCTGCTTGTTGTTCTTCAGATTTTATGTATTGAGGCATTATATCTCCTCTCCGCATTTTCTCCCTTATGAAGTGGCAGTCTATCTCGATGTGCTTGGTTCATTCATGATATTGAGGATTCTCAGCAATATGAACTGCTGCTTTATTATCACATAATAGCTAACTGGTAGCTTCACCTTTACTCCCATTTCTTCATATAGTCTGATTACCCATGTTATTTCTGATACAACTGAAGCCATGCTTCTGTACTCAGCTTCAGCTGAGCTCTTAGACATTGTAGTCTGCTTCTTGGACTTCCAGGATATCATTGATTCTCCATATTTCACTAAATATCCTGTCACTGATCACCTGGTATTTGGATAGGAAGCCCAATCTGCATCACAATATACCTTGACTTCTTCTGCTGGTTTGCTTGACAGCAATACTCCCAGTCCAGGCTCTCTCTTGACATATTTCACAATTCTCATGGCTGCTTCCATGTGAGATTTCTTTGGATGCTGCATGAATTGACTCAAGGTTTGAACAGCAAAGCTTATGTCTGGCCTAGTCATTGTAAGATACAATAACTTCCCTATCAATCTTTGATAAGCTCCTATATCCTCCAGTAATGCATCATCTCTGAGTCCAATATGATTATCATATTCTGCACTTGTGAGCTTCTGATTGCTTTCCAAAGGAGTCCAGGCAGGTTTTGCTCCCCCTAAGCCTGATTCTGAAATCAGTTGCAAAGCATATTTCCTCTGATTCATGAGTATCCCATGTTTTGATCTTGCAAACTCTATTCCCAAGAAGAATTTCAGCTCACGAAGATCCTTTATTTTGAAGGCTTGTTGTAGTACATTCTTAGTGTCACATATTAGCTCATCATCATTCCCTGTGATTAGTAAATGATCAACATATACTAATACAACATCAAATTTGGATCCTATCCTTTTTATCAATAAAGAATGATCCAGTTGACTTTGTAGAAAACCAGATTTCATCAATGCATCTACCAGCTTCACATTCCATTGTCGAGATACTTGTTTGAGTCCATATAGAGACTTAACAAGCTTACATACTAGGCCTGTATCCCCCTTGCTGTGAAAACAATGAGGAAATTGCATATAGACTTCATCATGAAGATCTCCTTGCAAGAATGCATTATAGACATCCATTTGGTAGATATGCCAGTTTTGAGCTGCTGCAATAGACAACACTATTCTTACTGTCACCATCTTTACAACTGGTGAAAAAGTGTCCTGATAATCAAGACCTTCCCTTTGGTTGTACCCTTTTGCCACTAGCCTTGCCTTATACCTCTCAACTTCACCATTTTCCTTATACTTGATTTTATACACCCATTTGCAACCAATAGCTCTTTTGTTTGGTGGCAAAGGAACAATTACCCATGTTTTGTTGTCTGCAAGAGCTGTGAGCTCAGCCTTCATGGCATCTACCCATCTGGGATCTTTGCAAGCTTCATAAAAAAATGTAGGTTCAACAGCTGCAGAGAATGCTGCTAGATTGGCCTGATAATGATGTGACAAATTGCTTTAATCTAGGTAGTTGCTCATAGGATAAGAGCATGAGCTACTGGCCTGAGCAGTTACATAGTCATGTAACCATAATGGATGCCCTTTATCTCTAGTTGATTTCCTCAAAGGAGATTCAGAACTATTGTTAGTGACTATATCATCATAGTCCACAGATGTATCTGCAGACATGTTAATATCTTCATTTCCTACTGCAGGGCTTGCAACATCAGCACCACTTGAGGACTGCTCCCCAGGGTGAAAATCTTCCATAACAGTATCAGCTCCTTGTCATGAGCCTTGATCATCAAAGGAAGAATTAGATGTAGTTGCAGGGTCAGAAATGTTGACATTAGGTGTAATAGAGGTGATCAAGTAAGGATTAGTCTGAAATAATGCAGGTCCTGTATCCTGCAGATTCTTAAAAGGAAAAACTGATTCTCTAAAAGTAACATTTCTGCTCACAAAAACAAATTGTGAGTTAAATCAAATAACAAGTACCCCTTTTGCACATTTGAATACCCCATCAAAACACTCTTCACAGATCTTGGCTGGAATTTGTCACTAATGACTGGTGATGTAGCATAGCAAAGACATCCTGGAACTCTCATGTGTTTCATAGATGGACTTTTCTTATAAAATAATTCAAAGGAGACTTCCCTGCAAGTATTGGTGTAGGCATCTTGTTTAACAAATATACAGCTAGCAACACACATTTGTCCCAAAACTTTAATAGGATGTGTCCTTGAAACCTGATTGCCCTAGCTACCTCCAGTATATGTCTATGTTTTCTTTCTACCACCATATTTTGTTGAGGTGTGTATGGACAAGACCTCTGATGAACTATCCCATATGTACTGAGCAGACTTTCAATTTCAGAGTTAATAAACTTTGTCCCATTATCTGTTCTAATCATCTTCACTTTACTGTCAAATTGTGTTCGACCCATTGAAAGAAATTCTTTAATGACAACAATTACATCAGACTTCAGCTTTAAAAGATAAATCCATGTCACTCTAGAATGATCATCCACTATTGTTAAGAAGTATTTATTTCCATTATGTGTTGCAACTCTAAATGGTCCCCATACATCCATATGTATCAGTTCAAACACATTCTTTGTTCTATCTTTACTAACAGGAAAAGGCAGTTTGGCCTGCTTGGCTAAAGGACAAATATCACAACTGCTTACTACATTTCTACATAAATCTTCACTGACATTCAACATGTGCTTCATAACCTTTGGTGATGGATGCCCCATTCTTTTGTGCCACAGCTGTAAAGCATTCTGATCCAGTTGTACATTCATAGACTTTGGTATCAATTTTTGTCCTTTATTTGGAGTTGTAGAAGTCAGCAGATAGAGACCATTAGTTTTCTTACCAATCCCCCTCAGCTTCCCAGTGAAGAGGTCCTGTAGTACACAAAAACCAGGGAAGAATGCAACCATACATCTTAGCTCTCTAGTCAACTTAGACACAAACAATAAGCTATACTTAAAGTCTGGAATGTAGAGAACTTTTTTTATCTCATGTCCTTCTCCTATCTTGCATTTACCAATGTGTGAAACCTTTGCTTTAGTTCTATTAGGTAATTGTACTGCTTTTCCATCTTGAGATGTTAAATTGCATAACTCAAAAAATGATTCAAGGTTTGAGGTCTGTAACAACTAAATTTCGCTCCTGAAAAATAATAATTAAGACAAGAAAAATAGCGACAAATATTATATTTAAATTCAAGTGATGGGGTTACAATCTCTAGAATATCTCTAAATCTAAAAGATGTAGTCCTCTGATTCTTCTCATCATAGATGATGGTTCAAGAGCTTGAAAGCTTGATCTTGAACTTGACGGATTTCAGATTTATAGTACGTCACGAACGATTTGAAGCTCGTCACGAACCAGGATTTGATGTTGCAGTTATCACGAACGGAAGATTTGAAGCCGCCCGCCTATGACTTGAATTCGCCTTTGGGATTTGACCACAGACGATGATTGCAGATATGGATGGAGACCTTGATGCTATCCTTCAGAGCTTCTTTAGCCTTTCCTTCTGCTTATTTGCTTGTGCCTTAGCCTTCTCCCTTGACCCCTTTATATAGGTGTGGGGTGGGGTAATCTCCAAGAAAACCCTAGTAGATTATTGGGCTTGAGGCTTATGGGTTGGTCCATTTGATAGAAGACCCACAGACGGGCTGGCCCAATATTACATTGGACTTTTATTTAAATCAACTTATTTAATATTTAAATAATCGGCCCGATTATACTAGCCCATAGTATCATTTGGACTAATACGTATTTAATATATGATAAAATCCAAAGTATTTGTGGATTCAAATTTAATAAAATTTTAATTGCCTACAAATGCCCCCTGCTTCAAGGCTTGTCGTGATGTAGGCTTGCCGAAATCAAAGAAGAGACTTGAAGTACCCATGAAGATAACATCCCTTCGTGAATCATTTAGTCAAATGGTCTGATGTACCAAAGTTAACCATCTTGATTTTTGTTTTCATGTTAGAGAAGAATTTAGTTGCGTCAATTGCTTTTGGCCAATGCCATTATCACTATGTTGCAGCTTGAATGTTAGCTTGCAATACATAATAACCATCAATGTGGAGCTAAGCAATGGTATTACCAAAGTTATAAAATAACTTGGCTTGTTGATGGGATAAGTATTTTTTTTTGTTCCATGAAACACTTGGTCATCATTCCTTCTATGAAAAGAACGTGTATGGACTCAAAATAAATAAGCCAAACCCATTTTACATAGGACAAATTAAAGACTTAACAAATTTGGTAAGAATCCCCCAGCACTTCAACTTTAAACAAGGAATCATTTTTTTTTTACCAAATATGTTATGGTTGTTTCCATGTTTGAACCATATTATGGTTGGTAAGAACATGCTTGAAATATATTACGGTTGTTTTCATATTTCCAACACTCCAAGGGTTTGCAATTTGTTCCCATATTTGAAATCCTTGTTTCCTGATTTTAAACTTTTCCATATACAAACGGACATAGTATTTTCTTGTTTACGTATGTCGCTAGCTTAAAAATCAAGAATTTCCTTATTCTTCCCTTGCTTGTTCCTATAAATTCGCCACTTTTTCCTTGTATCGTTGCCATAGTAGAAGTCCTCCGTTCTTTGATGAAAGCAATAATACTACTTTTTGATTGGTTTTAATGGTACTCTTTAATAGTTGGCAACGCAATCCCGTCGCTCGATTCTCCTAACGTTTTTTTTTGTGCAGTTGCTGCCAAGAATTTCAGCTTTGTGCGTCTTAACCAAAAAAATCATATCTTAGTGTAGGAGTATCTAAATCACGAGTGGTTTGCAGCTACGGAAACTAGACTCGGAGTACTACAACATACCAAAAATGTGGATCTAGATTCGAATCGTAGCATCCCAGGTGAGCTTCGTAATCTTGGTTTAAGTTCTGTCACTGCTTGATATTCCAGTTTTGTGCGTCCTAACTAAAAAAATCATATCTTGGCGTAGGAATGCCGGAATCATGAGTGGTTTGCGACTACGGAAACTAGACTCGGCGTAATACAACATATCAAAAATTTGGATCTAGATTCGCATCGTAGCATCCCAGGTGAGCTTCGTAATCTTGGTTTAAGTTCTGTCACTGCTCGATATTCCAGTTTTGTGCGTCCTAACTAAAAAAATCATATCTTGGTGTAGGAACGCCGAAATCACAAGCGGTTTGTGGAAACAAAAACGAGACTTCCAGAGCTACGATATAGGTAAGAATCATAATCAGAATACGGTAATATATTTCCAGATGTTTTCTCGAATTTATGCAACATATTAAGACATACTGCCCCATTCTGTCTTGCTGTTTTTTTATAGATTCTTCCCTTTTTTTTTTTTTTCGCAGACTCTTGGAGCAGCACATAGGGCTGTGAATTCCATCAGAAAGGATGCGTTTTATCGACTATGATACACCATACTCATAACTTGAGATTATTAGCGACAAGCAGAATCCGCGCGCCCAAGTTCTAACTTTAAAAGTTCATCCTCCAGTGATAGGTGCTTTCCCGCTCGCTAGAAAGCCACTTGACGCCTCCCTTGATCTTGCGGAATGGTCAACTAGAGAGACGAAGGACGCATTGGACAGATTTTCGGGCAAATCCACCAGCATGAAGGTCCTACTTTTAAAATCCTCCACCCATCAAAAGGTCGCATCTGCTAGTCCTCTTCATTGTGATCACGATGGACGTCTTGCCACTTGGAGTGTTCCTCCTTCCGGCTTTGGTGAAGTTCGCTACACGTCCAAATATTGGGAGTGGGTAGAAGATGTTCTTGCTCGCAACAAGTTGACTTTGGATGGCATCAAGGTCTATGACGCCATCTTTGCTTCGTTGTTCACATATGACTACAATGAGAATGTCCTCCGTGCCTTTTGTGACCTTTGGCGTCCATCTACCAACACAATTTTTACCTCTATTGGTGAACTCTCCATCTCTTTGTGAGATTTGTGAGCAATCGGAGGCCTCCCGGTGCATGGGTCTTTCTACGACGAAGTTATCCCCTCGGCTAAGGAGTTGACACAAGAAGATGCTCAGGGAAAACCTTTCCTCCCAAGAAGTTGTCTGCACCTGTTTTCGGCATTCTACAAACTCATGAAGGATGAGGTCTCCATTCGTGATTGGGTGGATTTTTGGTTTCGAGGCCCGAGTAGGTATGCCAAGCCTCCGTAAAAATCATCGAGGAATCGGACTACAAGGCCGAAATGGAATCATAATCCTTCAGGAAATATTGACGCGAGCTTCTACCATGAACTGATAAGGAGAATGCCCCCTTTATTGAGCTTGGCGTGGAGGAGTCACTTAGAGCTGAGACTTATTTGGCGGCTTTTCTTGCATGTTGGCTTTGCAAATTTGTGTTCCCCAACAAGAAGATTGACTACATTCGTGCTAGCGTCTTCAAAATTGCGAGTTTGATGGCTCATGTAGAGAAGTTTTCCTTGGCGGTTCCCGTCCTTGCAAGCATTTACCATGGCTTGAAGGAGGTCTCCAATTCTCAAGATTTGGGTGCTTGCAAAGCACTCTTCCTATTCATTATGTATATGGATGGATAGGAGCATATTTTGACACCTACTATCGTGTTAAACGTCCACAACGAGGTCCACAGATGTGCAAAGTTTCTGGCGAGAAGATGGCCAAGCATTTCGACCTTAGTAATGCCCACGAGTTGTTTCAACAAGTTAGTGCGCGACAACTTCACCATTTGGCTATGCTACAGGGGAGGGAATTGCATCTTACCGATCGTGACGAACAATCAAATTCTTGGAGCGATTTATTTATAAGTCTTCGCTCAAATTTCATCACCCTTAGGCAGGATGACATTCATATTGTGGAATATTATAGCCCGCATAGGTTTAGTTGTCAATTTGGCTTTTGTCAAGATGTTCCTGGCAAACTTATAGAGCGACCCTATAACGGCTCACTGAAAATGCTAGTGCAATTCTGGGACTCCTGTGTTCGTCTTGGAGGTTCATCAAAGGTTATTGTCCCTACGCGTCCATCAGAAGAGGGACCTCTAATGACTCGTGAGTATGCAGACTGGTGGTCAGCTCGTCGAGTGCACTCTTCCCGACAGAGCACTCATATCGTTTTGAAAGTTCCAAGGAAAGATGATATTCCTTTATCCTCCAAAGATGATCAACGTCAAAAGAACACTCACGAAGGGTCTTCCAAGTCCAAGTCAAGATCAAAAGATCCTTCGCCAAGCACCAAAGTCTTATCCAAGTCTACCTCTTCGACAGGCGGGGATGCCCATGTGGACAAAGGAGCTAAACATTTGTTGACTTCCAAGACAACTACTACCACTGTGGAGGTGACAAGCAATCCTTGCAAAAGAAAAACACCTCCTACCTCACCAAGCAAAAATGTTGCAAAGACAACCAACGTCGTGCCAACAAATGAGGAAAAGACTCAAGCTTCTGCTCTGCCCAATGAGATTTTGAATGTTAGTGCATCTTCCAGTTCAAACGGGAGCGATGTTAGTCACGACATCCATTGGAATCGTTCAAAGAAGAAGGCTAAGGACACGAGCGATAGTGAGTTTTCTGACTTGGACGCTCTCAGTATCGATACTGGATTTTTCGTAGAAGGTGACCCTGGCTCGACGATGCCGTTGTCTGAACTGGAGAAATGAGTAGATATTATTATTTCCTTCAAATTTACTCCCTTTCTCTTCCCCTTTTTTATTGAAAACTAAATTATTTATTTTATTTTTCTATTTTTTTGTTTCAGTTGGGCATCGATGAGTTGTATGGTGATGTACTTGGTGACGACATAATGGAAGACTGTGTTACAAGACCAAATTCCCTTGGTGTGGCCGCAAAGAATCCTCACACTTCATTTGATGGTGTCGAAAATCATGCTGCGAAAAATGCTCTATCGACAAACTTGAGTCTAACCAAAGAGTCGCGCCTCGTTCTTCCAGAAGTCGTTGTGCCCCCCACGCCAGCCATGACGAATAAAATGGAGGTTGCTGCGAGTCAAGCAAAGCGTCTAAAAGCCTTCGAGCCTACTCCACGGCCGTTGCATCTTGGTGCTCCAAACTTCAAGCCACAAGAGACTATTTCCCGTATTAAACTTTCTTTTGTTAACACGATGTGGCATACCTTGCGTGAATGGATCGAAGAGTTCTCTCTTGATTCTCTGGATAGCTTTACAAATTTGGAGGAAAGTATTGCTTTGAGTCTTGAGAAAATTAAGAAGGAAAATGTTATTGATACTTCTACCTTAGAGGCTCTTGTCGAGGCTTTTTTCAAGACATACGCGGATTACGATGCTTTAAGAGCATCCAAGATGACTAAAGAATTTCACCAAGAGTCACTTTCTGATGCACGACGACGCCTTGATGATGCAAAACAAGAATATGAAAAAGTGAGCAAGTATGTAGAAAAACTTCAAGCCAGTCTTGCGAGTGTTGAACAACAGCTAGCTTCCCTGGCCTCCAAAAAGGAGAAGATCGTCGCGCTTTTGGACAAATAACAGGTGAAGTTGGCTAAAAGTCAAGAGGACGTTGACGTTACCGAAGGGGAGATTTATACCATCGAAGCCAATCATCCAGTATCTCATGATGAAGCAGAGAAATTATCCCTCCTGAAAGGGGCCGTCGAGACAAGCCGCCAACAAATCCTTAGCTTCAAACCTTTTCCATGATTTTAGAGTCTTTTTTTTTGCTTAGGATTCTCGACTTGCGATTTAATAACATGTAATGGAGTAGTTATGTCTTGGAATAATAAAAGTATCTTTATTTTTTTTAATATGTGACATTTCTCTTTGAGACTTGGATTCCCTCCGTTACTCCCAATTATTTCCTTCTTAAATTTCAGCATATGCTTCGTACGTCGGTTTTGTTGTTTCGCGAAAAGGAATTCATATTTTGCTGTAGGAGACTTCAAATAATAAGCCGCTTGCTTCTATCAAAACTAGACTCATAGGACTGAAACATATAAGAAAATTTAGCACGAATCTCCTTTTGTATCAGCTGGAATTTATTTTCAAAGTCGATTTACACGCCTGGCCCATGTTTAGCTCACAGCTTTGCGCACTCTGCGCAAAATTAATCGTATCTCGAGATAGGAGCATCCAAATCGTAGGCCGTTTGCGGTGTCAGAAAATAGACTTGGAGTTCTAAAACTCATATAAATTTCGTGGTAGGTCTCTGTTCGGATTGTGAACAGAAAATTCACGAAGTCAATGCGGCCGCAGTGAATTTCCAGATCTGCGTACCTTCGACGAAAATAATTGTATCGTGAGCTTGGAGTGTCGGAATCACAATCCATTCATTCTGTTAGAAAGCAGGATCAGAGATCTAAAACTCATATAAATTTTATAACAGAACTCTTTTTGGACTGTGAACAAAAAATGCGCGAAGTCGATGCGGCTGCAGTGAATTTCCAGATCTGCGTACCTTCGACGAAAATAATTGTATCTTGAGTTTGGAGTGTCGGAATCACAATCCGTTCATTCTGTTAGAAAGCAGGCTCAGAGATCTAAAATGCATATAAATTTCATAACAGAACTCTTTTTGGACTGTGAACAGAAAATGCGCAAAGTCGATGCGGCTGCAGTGAATTTCCAGATCTGCGTACCTTCGACGAAAATAATTGTATCTTGAGTTTGGAGTGTCGGAATCACAATCCGTTCATTCTGTTAGAAAGCAGTCTCAGAGATCTAAAACTCATATAAATTTCATTACAGAACTCTTTTTTCTTTTTTTTGACTGTGAACAGAAAATGCACGAAGTCGATGCGGCTGCAGTGAATCTCCAGATTCGCGTGCATATAGGAGTCTTTGTGGCATAAGACCTTCTGGATTAGTCAAAGTTCCAGATCATGTATTCCCCGCATTTTTTTGAAGCTTATGCGACTGAACTTAGAATGAAACTCTAAGCTGCCTACGTACCTCGGTGAAGAGGATCAAGTCATAACATAGTTCAAAATGGGTGATTTTTTTTTTGGGTGCCGTTCGCAGTTTAGGCTCGTGCGGGCCAGGAGCATTGCAGCATGCAGTTTAAGCTCATGCATCAAGGAGCACCATGACTTGCAGTTTAGGCTCGTGCGTTGAGGAGCATCATGACTTGCAGTTTAGGCTCGTGCGTCGAGGAGCATCATGACTTGCAGTTTAGGCTCGTGCGTCGAGGAGCATCATGACTTGCAGTCTTAGGCTCGTGCGTCGAGGAGCATCATTTTTTCTTCAAGGATAGCACCTCTTCAAAAATTTCCCGTTGATAGGGCCAATCCTCATGCCATCTGCATCAACTAAGTTGTAAGCTCCGCTTGAATAGGCTTCTTGCACGACATATGGGCCATCCCACTTTGAAGTGAATTTGCCCCCAGATTTGCGAGAGGTGATAATAGGTCTTCTTACTGCAAGAACTTGATCGCCAACTTGGAAGGACCTCAAGCGAACCTTTTTATTGAAAGCACGAGAAAGACGAGCTTGATAACATTCGAGACTTTGTTGAGCTTCTAGCCTTTTTTCATCAAGGGACTCAAGTTCTTCAAGGCGTAGACGAGCATTTTCTTCTTCAGTAAGACCTTCTTGGACAGCGAGTTGCAAGGACGATATTTGACGCTCAAGAGGAAGAACTGCTTTGACTCCATAAACAAGAGAATAAGGAGTTGCCTGTGTCGGCGTGCTATGAGTCGTACGATATGCCCACAAAGCTTTTTCCATTCTGTCATGCCAATATCTATTAGATTTGGAGACGACCTTTTTGAACAAGTTGCAAAGCGTCTTGTTAAATGCTTTGGCTAATCCATTTGCAGCAGCATAATACATTGACGAATTACGTTATTTGAAGCCAAAAAGTTCACAGATTTTGGTCATCAATTTGTTATCGAACGGTTTGCCATTATCTGTTATTATATAACTAGGAATGCCAAAACGATATATGATGTTCACTCGAATGAAGTTTGCAACATTCTCCTTCTTCACTTCCTTGAGAGCGACGGCCTCGGCCTATTTTGAGAAATAATCAGTTGCGGCCAAGATGTATAGATGTCCTCCAAAAGATTTTGGAAGTGGTCCAACAATATCTAATCCCCAAGCATCAAATGGCCAAGATGCAACAGTAGGATGTAACACTTCAGGGGGTTGGTGTATGAAATTTGCGTGAAACTGGCAAGCCTTGCATCTTCGAGCATAATCTAAGCATTCTTTCACCATTGTTGTCCAGTAGTAACCCATCCTCTTAATGTGGAAGTGGAGCTTTGGCCCGGATTGATGTGTTCCACAAACTCCAGAGTGTGCCTCTTGCATAGCTTGTGTTGCTTCATCTTCCCCTAAACAACGCAAGAGAACTCCCTCGAATGATCTTCGATACAAAGTGTCTTTGTAGTAAAGGAAGTGAGGGGCACGCCGACGAATTTCTGTCTTTCTTCTTGGATCTTCTGGAAGTATACCATAACATAAGTAATCGATCATGGTTTGTCGCCAGTCAACCTTCACAGCTTCAGCGACGGCTACCAAACGATCGAGCTTGCTTTCTTCATCCTCATTCTCATCTGGTGGCACTATCCATTTTTGGCAGACAGTGATTTGTGTCTGGCAGGGCAGAGTCAATGTCGAAGCTAGAGCAGCTAAGGCGTCAGCTTTCTTATTTTCCTTCTTTGGCACATGCTGAAGAGTTACGTTGCCAAGCCATGCAATCAATTTCTGTGCATAATCATAATAAGGACGCAATTCTGGCTTTTTAACTTCGTAGCTAACTAGCAATTGATTGATCACTAACTCAGAGTCTCCAAAAATATGTAATCGGAGTTGTCTCATCTCAACGGCCATCTCAAGCCCAAGTATGAGTGCTTGATATTCCGCAACGTTGTTAGTGCAATGTTGTGTTAAGGTGAAGGAATATGGCAAGACTTCCCCGTGAGAAGTGACAAATACAACACCTGCACCCGCTCCATCACGATGTGCGGCACCATCAAAATACATTTTCCATGGTGGTTGCACTTCGATGACCATTGCATCTTCATCAGGTAGTTCATCAGTCAACTCCCAATCATGAGGAATTGGATGATCTGCCAAAGCTTGTCCTTTCACAGCTTTTTGTGGGATATACACAATCTCAAATTGTTGAAACTGGAGATACCACCTTGCTAATCGATCATTGAGGACGGGTTTTGACATAACAAACTTGATCGGGTTCGCCCTTGAGACGAGACGGATGACGTGAGCTTGAAAGTAGTGCTTCATCTTTTGAATTGCAAAAACCAATGCCAGACACAACTTTTCGATTGGAGAATACTTTATCTCATTTGGGGTCATCATTCTACTCAAGTAGTAGAGGGAATTTCTTTATTTTCACCATTTTCTTGGGCTAAAAGGGCTCCCACTGACCTTTCTTGGGCTGCAATATATAAAATCAATGACTTTCGTGGTATAAGGGCTGCCAGAACTGGAGGTTTCATCAAGTAGGATTTGATGCTTTGGAATGCATTGCTACAAGCTTGGTCCCATTCAAAAGGTACACCCTTCTTTATGAGACGGCTAAAAGGTTGGCACTTCCCTGCTAGATTTGAGATGAATCTTCTAAGGTACGCCAATTTTCCTTGTAGACTTT
This sequence comes from Nicotiana noctiflora, assembly GCA_032618575.1. Classification (NCBI taxonomy): domain Eukaryota; kingdom Viridiplantae; phylum Streptophyta; class Magnoliopsida; order Solanales; family Solanaceae; genus Nicotiana; species Nicotiana noctiflora. Next base: position 65,061 of record JASVEL010005398.1, on the reverse strand, counting down.
TCAGTTCATGTATGTTTCTGGGCTCTGTCATCTTCAAGATTGCATCAACTTTGGCTTGATCTATCTCAATCCCTCGATGTCGAACTATGAATCCAAGGAATTTTCCAGAAGTAACTCCAAAGGCGCATTTCAACGAATTCATTCTAAGTTGATATCTCCAGAGTCGTTCGAACACCATTCTTAAGTCTTGCAAGTGGTCTCCTCTCTTTCTTGATTTCACCAATAAATCATCTACATAGCATTCCACATTCTTTTGGAGGATGCCGTCAAAGATATTCTGCATTGCCCTTTGATATGTGGCGCCAGCATTCTTCAAGACAAAAGGCATTACTTTGTAGCAATAAATGCCTTTAGGAGTTCGAAATGCAGTAAGCTCTTCATCTTTTGGTGCCATACGCATTTGATTGTAGCCAGATGATCCATCCATGAAAGACATTGCCTCGTATCCGGTGGTGGCATCAATCATAAGCTCTGGAATGGGGAGCGGAAATTCGTCCTTAGGGCATGCATTATTGAGGTCTCTAAAATCGACACAAACTCGAATTTGGCCATTCTTCTTCTTCACAGGAACAATGCTTGAAATCCATGAAGGATATTTAACCTCCCGAATGAAACCAGCTTCGATGAGTTTGTTGACCTCTGCTTCAATTGATGGGATCAATTCTGGCCTGAAGCGTCTTTGGGCTTGTTTAACAGGACGAGCTCCTTTCTTGAATGCGAGATGATGAACTGCTACTTTAGGATCTAAACCAGGCATCTCATTGTAGTTCCAAGCGAAGACATCTCTATATTCTTTGAGTAGCTCCACATAAGTGTTTTCTTCATCTGTGGTTAATAGGGCACTTACATAGGTGGGCCTAGAGTCTTCTGCAGTTCCAAGGTTGACTTCTTTCAATGTATCAACAGTCATTTTAATTCCTTCTTCTAGTTCCGTAGGAGCGTCCTCAACATCTTCGTCTTCTTGAGGATCACCATCATTAAAAGATATATGGCCACACCAGGAGGCATCTCCAAAATATTCGTCAACTTTCCTTAGGGATGAAGTGTATTGCTCCTCATTCGCAGTAATGTGAAATGAAGATCCTACACTTTCTTCATCTTCATCACGCTCTCTAGTATGGACCACTGTGCGAGTCTTCACCTTGAGTACCTCTCCGCATGAAATCAAAAGTTCTGATTGTCGCCTCATTCTGGAAGGGATCAAGCTTCGACACTCCTTGGAGATACTTTGGACTTTAGATGGCAAAGGTCTTCTTATCTCTTCATAATTTCTTTGAGACTTGTTCATCTTCCTTTTCCATGGCCCCAACCTCTCAAATACAGAAGTTCTTGTAGTTGGTTCTCCAAGTCGATCAAAGACAGAAGGCCTTTTATTAGGATCAGCGGGTTCATCTTCCATCGTGATATAGTTAATATTTGCTCTTCTAATGGAGATGCGAACTGGTGGGGGTTGTTTGTAACCTAGACCCTCACGTGATTGATTCACCACATGCTCCTTGTCCTTCATCGTGTTTTCTTTCCTAGTAGCTTCAGGTGGGAGCTTCCCTAGCTTATATGGTTCATTGGGGTCATATCCAGCCTTTGCGAATAACCTATAAGCATTCGGATCAAAACCATCATTTGTGCGTTTCATGGGGAGTGCCTTATTTTGAGGCATGCTAGGGGCCACAAACGTTTCCCGTAGCTTTGAAGATAACTTTATGGCATCAATCTGCTTGATAGGAAGGGTTAATTCTCTTAGTGCATCCTTTTGGAGGCTTGATGATCCTTTTTCATCTTTCTTCACTTTTGGGATGTAACGAGATAAAGGAACTATTTTCTTGCCTTTGGCCTTCGTGGAGTCATCAACTTTTACTCCATTCATGATGTGGTTCTTTAAGTAGAACTTTGCATCAGCGAAGTATGCCTCGGCTTCAGCGAACGGCTTGTCGTCAGCAACTATCTTCTTCTCGATTCCATCTTTATTATATTTCAAACATTGGTAGTAAGTTGACGGGACAACTTTGTTCTCGTGTATCCACGGCCTGCCAAGCAACAAATTGTATGAAGTCTTTGCATCAATCACATGCATCCATGCGGTTGATTGCATATCTCCCATGCCGTTCTCCAGAGCTTGATAGCTCCTATGGCCCTTTGTCCACCTTGATTGAATCCTTGAATCATCAGTCGGCTTTCAGAAAGGTCTTCGGTTGAGATGCCAAGTTCCTTCATTATGCGAATGGGAAGAATGTTAACTGCAGATCCGTCATCTACCAAGATTCTGTTTATTCTCAGCTCCAGCACATAACCGACCATAAACAAAGGGCGATTGTGTGGTGTCTCACCAAGTAGGAGATCGTCTTCAGTGAAGGTGATTTTTGCATTACAAACATCTGCTTCTTGAAATGAGGACTCAACAAGACTATTAGACTGTGATGGAGAGAGTGTTGACTTGACTTCATTCTTTTTCTCTTCTTCCTTATCAGCATTGCAGCACAAGGATTTGTCATCATCGTTAGAAATCCTCATGCAAAACCAACTCGAAAAAAATTCTCCCAAAGTCATCGGGTGACGTGGCTTTTGGTGATGGTGTGCCTCTATCTCCACCTTCTTTGGGTTCTTAACCATTTTTGGCTTCTTTAGTCTTACCACTATCTCATTCCTTGTAGGTTGCTTCGTTGATCCTTTTTGCAGACTCGTTTTGCAGCATCTTCGTCGGGTCACCACGGTCCATCCTTCTTCATCAAGTTGATCAACTTGGACTTTGTCATTCTCCAGCAATTCTTTATCTTTATTCCCTTCACAGGTGAATATCTCGATCGGATCGAATGAGCCAAAGGTAATGGACACATGGTTTGTGCTTTCCTTTTCGTCTTCGAGCTCGATCTTCTTTTGACGAACCAAATCCATAACTTTGTCCTTGAAAGCAAAGCACTTCTCGAGAGGGTGACCTACAAGCCGATGGTATTTGCAGTAATTCGGGTCATTACTTTTTCCAGCTTCATCTGGCCGCTTCATTTCTGCCAACTCAATAAGCTTTAACTCGAGGAGTTCTTCAAATATTGCAGGCACATCAGAGTCTAGAAATGGGTACTCCTTTTCTTGCATATCTTTAAGAGTCAACTTTCGATTTGCATTGTCTTGAGAGGAAGTAGTTTTCATACTCTGTTTCTTGCTCACCTTGGTAGTAAACTTCAAAGGAGAGGCATTGACGTTCATGGATTCTTTGCTTTCATTCTTGGACACGAACTTGCTCCATTTATTGACTTCTTGCTTATCCCTTCCCTTGCGAGGTTCATAGATGGGCAGCCTTTCATTTCCCGCAGAAGCCATGGCTCAACTCCATATCATGAGCACGGGTGGCAAGTTCTTCAAATGTCCTAGGCTTAATTCCTTGCAAGATGTAACGAAGTCCCCAATGCATTCCTTGGATGCACATCTCTATGCTAGAAGCTTCGCTTAACCTATCTTTGCAGTTAAGGCTTGCATTCCTCCATCGGTTGATAAAGTCAATAACTGGTTCTTCTTTTCGTTGGCGAGTATTCGTAAGTTCCACCATGCTCACAGTACGCCTCGTGCTGTAAAAGCGATTGAGAAAATCTTGCTCCAATTGGTCCCAACTATCGATGGATCCGGCCTCGAGGTCGGTGTACCAATCAAAAGCATTCCCTTTAGTGAGCGGACGAACTGCTTGACAAGGTAATCTCCATAAGTCCCTGCATTGTTGCATGTTTCAACAAAGTGCGCGACATGTTGCTTTGGATTTCCTTTGCCGTCGAATTGATGAAATATGGGAGGTTGATAGCTGTATACAGCTTTGCGTATGTGAGAGAGGACTTTGAAGCAACCTCATACTTATCCTTGATAGTCCCCATAATGAATTCCTTCAATTGTTCTATGGGAATTGATCCTTCGGAGGAGACATGAAGTTCTTTGGCGGATGTCACTTGTTTTGCTGGAGGATCCGCCTTCTCGTGGACTTCATGAAGCTTTCCAGGTGCATGACTTGATTCTCCATCCATCATGCTTTCAACTATGCCTATTAATTTTGCAATACAGACATCTTGATCTTGAGCATACTTTGTTAATCCATCAATCGCCTTTGTCAGGTTTTCAAGTTGCTCCTCCATTGTCGAAGTGTTAGTCATCATTGCCTCCATGATTATCGCAGACGATGATGAATAACTGAGACCTTCACACGGATTGAACTCGGTTTGGAACATGTCATGTGGCGAGATTGGCGTAGAAACAACACTTAAGACATCATCATCAGGTTGGGTAAGCTGACTCTTGGTGTTGTATAAAGTAAGTTGAGCAAGAGATTTCTCCACAACTTCTGCAATATTATCTCCTCTCTCTGACTTGCTAGCGGAGGACCTTTCGTCTTCGAATGATGAAGATCTCAATGTGTGCATTGGTGCAGACGACACCCGGAGTGCTTGTTGTCCCAAGGCGCTCGCTTTTTTCCGGGTGATTGGCCCAAGACTCCCCATAGTAACGTTCAGGATACTTTCCACGTCAGAACAAAACTTGGAGTCGGCAACTTTTGAGTTGATCTTCTTCGAAGCCATCTTAGTGATCTTGAATGTTGAGAGTTGAGAAGAGATGAGAGGTAGAGCTTGTCCCACTGGGCGAGCCAAAATTTGTAACAACTAAATTTCGCTCCTGAAAAATAATAATCAAGATAAGAAAAATAGCGACAAATATTATATTTAAATTCAAGTGATGGGGTTACAATCTCTAGAATATCTCTAAATCTAAAGAGATGTAGTCCTCTGATTCTTCTCGTCACGGATGATGGTTCAAGAGCTTGAAAGCTTGATCTTGAACTTGACGGATTTCAGATTTATAGTACGTCACGAACGATTTGAAGCTCGTCACGAACCTGGATTTGATGTTGCAGTTATCACGAACGGAAGATTTGAAGCCGCCCGCCTATGACTTGAGTTCGCCTTTGGGATTTGACCACAGACGATGATTGCAGATATGGATGGAGACCTTGATGTTATCCTTTAGAGCTTCTTTAGCCTTTCCTTCTGCTTATTTGCTTGTGCCTTAGCCTTCTCCCTTGACCCCTTTATATAAGTGTGGGGTGGGGTAATCTCCAAGAAAACCCTAGTAGATTATTGGGCATGAGGCTTATGGGTTGGTCCATTTGATAGAAGACCTACAGACGGGCTGGCCCAATATTACATTGGACTTTTATTTAAATCAACTTATTTAATATTTAAATAATCAGCCCGATTATACTAGCCCATAGTATCATTTGGACTAATACGTATTTAATATATGATAAAATCCAAAGTATTTGTGGATTCAAATTTAATAAAATTTTAATTGCCTACAAGGTCATATGATTAGTCGCACCTGTATCTATGATCCATTTATGAGTACTGCCTGCCTTGTCTACTAAGTATACTGAGGAGTGAGATATACCTGTCATGTTGGTTGTGGTTTCCTGCATCTCTTCCTTGTTGAGCAGCCTCAGAATCTGATTGAATTGCTCCTCTATAAACATAGGTCCCATTCCACATCCTGATGAGTTCCCCCTTTTTTCATGTGCATTTGACACATTCCTATTCCCCTGCATTTGTGAATCTCCTTCTCCCAACAATGCAGAGTTAGCTGAACCATATCATCCTCTCCTTTTAGGCTTGAAGTCAGTTGGATATCCTACTATCTTGTAACAATCCTCCCTAGTGTGCCCTTTCATTTTGCAAAAGTCACACTAAAGATTATAATTCCTCTTAGGTCGAGTCTGACCACCAGTATTCCTATTGGACAATAGAGTAGTAACTTCACTTCTTTCAATTGAAACATGTGAATTAGACATAGCTCGTTGACTTTCACTTTCCATCAACATTGAATAGGCCTTATTTACTGTAGGCACTGGAATCATTATGGGTATTTGACTACGAGCTTGTTCATACGACTCATTAAGTCCCATTAGAAATTGTAGCAGCTTTAGACGTTCCATAAAAGTCACAAATTCACCAGTTTTTGCACAAGCACACCCCAAGGCCGGGGCTAGGCTATCAAACTCTGCCCAAAGTACTCGGATCTTCGAGAAATATGAGGTTATCGAATCAGTACATTGATTAATCCTTGCAATTTCTCTATGAATTTGAAAAATTCTCGAGCAATCTATCTTATCAAATTGCTCATTCAAATCCTTCCAAACTTCACTGGCATCCGAGGAATAGATGATCCGGCTGAGTAATTCTGGTGAAATATAGTTCATAATCCATGACAAAATGATTGCATTGCATCGCTCCCATAGATCTACGAGATTTGTACCAAAGTTTTCCTTCTTGCATGTGTCGTCGATAAACCCTAGCTTGTTCCTTCCTAGGATTGCAATTCTCATTGCTCGACTCCATACTGAATAATTCTCTGGTCCTTGTAACTGAAGAGAGATCAATACAGCTCATGAATTGTCAATTGAATTGAGAAAAAAAGGATGATTGTGACTCAATTTCTCCGGCAGTTCATTATCAACAGTCCCCCATGGCTGAGCTCTATCAAAATTCTTCAATGAACAACTCGTTAGCAGGAAGATACCATATTAATGGTTGATTGCTCTGATACCATGTTAATTTCAGTGAAGCAAAGAGCTTTCATCTTCATATTACTGAAAGGAGAAAATGAATACAGTGAATTAACCATCTAAAGCTACAGTAATATCACTAATATGTCGGCTAACTACCTAGTTAGTTATTAACTTCTACTAATTACAAATACACCCACAAACTTAAATTAAGTTTACACACTACTACCCTACTCCACTTTTGTCACTTTCAACAATTATCAGTGGCTATTAAGGTCACAAAAAAATTAGTAATTCTTGAATTTTGTGTAAAAAGATGAAGATGTGTTGATTGTCCATTTCGCTTATCAAAAGAAGTGGGAATGCAGTAAATTGTCCAACTCTGGTTATCAACCCAACGATATATAGCTGCATTCAATTTCTCAAAATTGCAGAAGAAAGGCTATGACGATTCACTTTAAAATCAATGAGTTTTAATTGGAATTTATTGTTTGAGCTTGTTAATTTGTAATTACAAGTTTGTCCTCGCTAATAAAAAAAGCTGATCAGATTTAAAATTCCAATAAAATTGATTCCTTTGGCCTGCCTTCAAATATGAACATACTTTCATTTATTGTTGCTATGTGATTCTTCTAAAATAAATTATTGATATTGATTATTTATAATTAATACTCCCTCCGGCCCAAAATAAATTAATTTTTTGGATGTTTTCACACAGATTAAGAAATTCATATTTTAGCATTAATTAGCAATGAAATTGACCATACTAACATTTACTATCTCACATAACACATATTCAAACACTATTTAATCCAAGGACAATGTTGGCAAAAAATAATTAATTATTTCTTGAATTATGAAAAAATCACTTATTTGGACCATAAAAAGAAGTCAAAAAATCACTTATTTTGGATCGGAGTAAGTATTCTTTATTCCCTTACAATTATTCCAAGCTTAGTTGATATTCCCCAAGTGTACAGTTTTACCTTCAATGTTCATCAGTTTTCCAAGAGGAAATAAAAGCAAGAGAAAGAGAGCGTCAACATCTAATTATCTACTTTTACACTTAATTCATGAACTTGCATTAATCCATCAGTTTAATTTGCATGCAACCTCTATAGTCTGTCTTTATAAATTAGGCTATTTTTTCAAAAGTAAAGCGGAACTCCTAATATTACTACACTACATAATAAAGATCTGTTGGATTCATTTTAACTAAAATGGGTTCCTCTGAAAGCACTTCAAAGAATTCTGACAAAATAAAAGCTGGTGAAAATGTGGAACAGTTGACTGCTGCTGCCACAGATTCACCAGAAGAAGTGATAAAAAAGATAGCCTTAGTAACAGGTGTAGCTTTAGTGGGATGGGGGTTGAGCAAGCTAATCGATGGAGATTCGAACGGAAGTGGCAACAAGAAAATGATGAAAGCTCCAGGGAGAGACTATTACATTTACAGGGATGACTTTGAGCGTGATCCTTCTGACTATTTCCGCAACCTTCGTCGTGATTAAGTTTTCATTTAAAAAGAAAGCTAATTAAGATTGTTATGGTAACTAAAATATGTTGTTGTTTCAATTTCATAGTTTCTGGTTTTTTTTATGTTGGTACGTAGCTGGCCTGTGATGTCTCTATCTTGTTTCTATTTGACGTATTTGGTCATTACTATGTGCTGTTGTTAGGACATCTTTCTGGTCTATATTTTCGTGCAATGAACTTCTTCTTTTAAGTGTAGTCTTAATCCTTTGCATTTCCTAACATGTTTTCTGTTTTGATTTACTTCAATTATATTTTATCCATTGTTACTTTTGTTAATCTATATACGTGTGTGGTTGGTTGGTTTAAGATGCAGAGATAGTGGATTGAGATATGGAAACGTATGTAATGGCGGCGTTACCTACTACAACATGTTAAACTACAGTGATAATGTAAAACAAAATTTATTCTTTAATTGTACGTAAATTAAACGAAAAAGGGTCACCCCTAACCCTGTACTATCAAGAATGGTTGAAATATACTCTTTGTCATACTATTTGGTCATCTTAGGCCTTGTTATATTTTTGAACAAATATATTGTTATTTTGGATGAAGTGCCACATGGCTGCATCAGGTTAAATCGACCCATTCCCTTTATAAACTCGATTCACTTAAATGAATCCCGATCCGACCCAAAATCCATCCAATTTGAAGACCATACAAGGTCAAAGCTTTAGCTGCAATGTTTTAGGGTGGATTTGGCTTTTGTTGTTGGTTGCTAATTGATAGCATGATTGTGGAATCTGCTATCATGAAAATATCTTGAATACATGAGCTACTACATTGAAATGTTCCGAAGGCCTGAAACGCTATAGGGTCTTTTTTAAGTGGGGTGGATTTTGGGTCGGATTGGATTTTTTTTAAGTGAATCTGGTTTTAAAAAGGGATAGGTCGATTTAATCTCGTACAACCACGTGTCACTTCATCCAAAATAAGGGTATATTTAAACCATTTTCGATAATACACAGATATAATTAACCCTTTTCCGTAAGTTAAATCCAATATATATTGACAGATAATCAAGTTCCTGTTTGTCTTTACATACAACAAGAGACCCTTAAATCTTGTGGAGAATGATTTTAACCCTTATATATATGGTAAAGCAATGTGAAACCAATCTTTGGCCTCTAGTCTCCGGAGGAAACACTTTGTTAAACAAACTCATAAAATCCCCACCATAACTCTTAAGCCATTCTATGAAGGGTAAAGCAAACTGAAACCACTGTTTCAGCTTTTCGTTTCTAGTTTCAGCTGGAAATACCTTATCGAACCAACCCGTAACTTGCTCACCAAAATTCTTCACTAGTTTCAGTACCACTTTACCACTAAAAGTCTTAAGTTTTAGTAGCACGCGCCCACCAAATTTTTCCAGTGTAAGTAGCATTTAGCTACCAAAATTCTTGAGCTTAGGTATCACTTGGTAATAAAAATTCTTAAGGTTTAGTAGCATTTCGCTACCAAAATTCTTAAGCTGGGCTAAATACTCCCAAACGTTTTCTACAGTGTAATTCATTGCAGTGCTCCAAAAGGAACCCATTATAATTGAAACCAACAATACTTTCTGTTCTGTTATATTTTATCCATTGTTGCTTTTGTTAATCTATATACGTGTGTGGTTGGTTGGTTTGAGATGCAGAGATAGTGGATTGAGATATGGAAACGTATGTAATGGCGGCGTGACAAGTTTACCTACTACAACAACAAAATTTAATCTTTAATCGTATATAAGTTAAACGGAAAAATGTCAGATATAGCCTGTACTATCAAGAATGGTTGAAATATACTCTTTGTCGTACTATTTGGTCATCTTAGGCCTTACCATTATACTTTTGACAAATATACTGTTATTTTGGATGGAGTGCCAAATGGCTGCATCAGGTTAAATCTACCCATCCCCTTTATAAACTCGATTCACTTAAATGAATCGCGATCCGACCCAAAATCCACCCAATTTCAAGACCATACAAGGTTATAGAAAAGACTCGCAGATCAAACAATGGCTGGTGAAAGATGAAGAGCATCAATGGCTTCTAAAGCTTTGACAAAAACCATAAAACCCTAATCCCCTTGGATAAAGGAGTAAAAAAATATATAGCTGAGAGCTCAAAATGATGCAACAAATATCAATCATACACTGTTTAATATCTCAGTACCTCCTTGATTCTTCGATGGACTTTGTTTCTCCAAGATAGTATGGAGAAAGGAATAACCAACATAGTGGTAAGGTTGCTTCAAAATTGAAGACGCTTTAGTTAAACAATAACCAGAGCGAGTGTAAAAATAATTGAGTTAAGGATGACTGATCAATAAACTTTTGGTTGTTTGGGTATTAAATTCAGGGGAAGCTAAGGATAGTACTAGTAGTAGAAAATGGACAAAATTCCAAACGGTCAAAGCTTTAGTTGCAATGTTTAAGGGTGGATTTGGCTTCTATTGTTGGTTGCTAATTGATAGCATGATTGTGGAATCTGCTATCATGAACATATCTTGAATACATGAGCTACTACATTGAAATGTTCTTAGGGCATGAAACGCTATAGGGTCTTTTTTAAGTGGGGTGGATTTTGGGTCGGATCGAATTTGGTTTTAAAAAGGGATAGGTCGATTTAATCTGGTACAACCATATGTCACTCCATCCAAAATAAGGGTATATTTAAACCATTTTCGATAATACAGAGGTATAATTGACCCTTTTCCGTAAGTTAAATCCAATATATATTGACAGATAATCAGATTCCTGTTTGTCTTTACATACAACAAGAGACCCTTAAATCTTGTGGAGAATGATTTTAACTCCATGCTGTGGACGAAGCATAAAAAGCTGAACAGGAGAATGAACATAACTTGGTGAAATTGTAAACATATAACGCTGTAGAATCATCGAAAGAGTAACTTTTGCATGCAACCTCTATAGTCTATGTTTATAAATTAGGCTATTTTGTCAAAAGTAAAGCGCAACTCCTAATATTACTACACTACATAATAAATATCTGTTGGATTCATTTTAACTATAATGGGTTCCTCTGAAAGCACTTCAAAGAATTCTGACAAAATAAAAGCTGGTGAAAATGTGGAACAGTTGACTGCTGCTGCCACAGATTCAGCAGAAGAAGTGATAAAAAAGATAGCCTTAGTAACAGGTGTAGCTTTAGTGGGATGGGGGTTGAGCAAGCTAATCGATGGAGATTCGAACGGAAGTGGCAACAAGAAAATGATGAAAGCTCCAGGGAGAGACTATTACATTTACAGGGATGACTTTGAGCGTGATCCTTCTGACTATTTCCGCAACCTTCGTCGTGATTAAGTTATTACCATTTAAAAAGAAAGCTAATTAAGATTGTTATGGTAACTAAAATATGTTGTTGTTTCAATTTCATAGTTTCTGGTTTTTTTTATGTTGGTACGTAGCTGGCCTGTGATGTCTCTATCTTGTTTCTATTTGACATATTTGGTCATTACTATGTGCTGTTGTTAGGACATCTTTCTGGTCTATATTTTCGTGCAATGAACTTCTTCTTTTAAGTGTAGTCTTAATCCTTTGCATTTCCTAACATGTTTTCTGTTTTGATTTACTTCAGTTATATTTTATCCATTGTTGCTTTTGTTAATCTATATACGTGTGTGGTTGGTTGGTTTGAGATGCAGAGATAGTGGATTGAGATATGGAAACGTATGTAATGGCGGCGTGACAAGTTTACCTACTACAACAGCTTACACTACAGTGATAATGTAAAACAAAATTTAATCTTTAATCGTATATAAGTTAAACGGAAAAGGGTCATATATAGACCTGTACTATCAAGAATGGTTGAAATATACTCTTTGTCATACTATTTGGTCATCTTAGGCCTTACCATTATACTTTTGAACAAATATACTGTTACTTTGGATGAAGTGTCACATGGCTGCATCAGGTTAAATCGACCCATTCCCTTTATGAACTCGATTCACTTAAATGAATCCCGATTCGACCCAAAATCCACCCAATTTGAAGACCATACAAGGTCAAAGCTTTAGCTGCAATGTTTTAGGGTGGATTTGGCTTTTGTTGTTGGTTGCTAATTGATAGCATGATTGTGGAATCTGCTATCATGAAAATATCTTGAATACATGAGCTACTACATTGAAATGTTCCGAGGGCATGAAACGCTATAGGGTCTTTTTTAAGTGGGGTGGATTTTGGATCGGATTAGATTTTTTTTAAGTGAATCTGGTTTTAAAAAGGGATAGGTCGATTTAATCTGGTACAACCACGTGTCACTTCATCCAAAATAAGGGTATATTTAAACCATTTTCGATAATACACAGATATAATTAACCCTTTTCTGTAAGTTAAATCCAATATATATTGACATATAATCAAGTTCCTGTTTGTCTTTACATACAACAAGAGACCCTTAAATCTTGTGGAGAATGATTTTAACTCCATGCTGTGGACGAAGCATAAAAAGCTGAACAGGAGAATGAACATAACTTGGTGAAATTGTAAACATATAACGCTGTAGAATCATCAAAAGAGTAACTTTTGCTTCAATCATAGCAAAATTCAAGCCTAAACAAGTTCGAGGTCCATAACCAAATGGCAAGAATGCAACTGGATTGTTGTTTGTAGCTTTAACAACTCCTTCAGCAAATCTTTCTGGTTTGAAAATATGAACATCTTCTCCCCATATTTTAGGATCATGTTGAACTGCTAATGGTGATATATATAGCTGCATTTGAGGTGGTAAAGTTAGCTTCCCTAGCTGTACTTTCTTGTTTACTTTCCTTTTGATGAATGGAACTGGAGGATACAATCTTAGAGATTCTTCAAGAATCATGTTCATCTACATTGATAAAAAACAAGTAAAAATACTAATTAGAAACTTGGAGCAATGGTTAATTAGTTGTTTCTGTATGACCTATAGGTCACGGGTTCAAGCCGTGAAATCAGCTACTCATGCTTGCATCAAGATGCATTGCGCGCGTTACAGACTATTCAGCATTAAAGTAGTTGAGAAACGTTAAGAGATAGAAAATACTTTTTAATATTGATGTGTCAGGTTACAAGTGCTGATAGCTAAGCCATTTCTAAGGTTAAAATGACTAAGTTGCCTTTTAATTAATCATAAACATTTAAAATAAAAGGTTTCATTATAAAAGTTGTTAGGAATAGAATAGAAAAAAATTATGGTCAAACAAAATGTTTATAAGCTAAAAATTCATAAGTTAGGGACGACCAACATACGACTTTTGGTTGATTTTGATTTGTACGCGTTTTTGGTGTATATAATCCAAAAAGTACTTATAACCTGATAATATACCTGAACACCCGCTTAGTATACTTACTCGAATTGATATATGCATGCTATAAAAGGGCAACCCGGATGCACTACGCTCCCGTTATACATCGGACCACAAATCTTTACTGTAACCCTACATTTCTGCAAGAGGCTGTTTCTACAGCTCGAACCCATGACCTCCTGGTCAGATGACAACAATTTTACCTGTTACGCCAAGGTTCTCCTTCGATATATGCATGCAATATTCAATAAAAATGATTAAAATCTTCATTGCTTACTATTTTCAGTCTTGATAGGCCATCTGCAGTAGGAATTTTTTTGCCAAAGGATTCAAGAACTTCTTTTCTTGCTTTATCTTGCCAATTCTTGTGTGTAGCTAGCAAGAGAATAGTCCATGAAAGTAAAGAAGTTGTTGTCTCGTGACCAGCAAAATAAAATGTCTTGCATTCATCAACTATATCTTCTACTGATATTCTGTAATCTTCTTGATTAGCCTCTATGAGTTTTCCAAGGAAATCACTTCCAAATTTATGTTCTTTCCCAATTATTTCCTCTTCTCTTTTCTTTATTATTCGAGTAATGCTGTCGCGTATACCCTGCTCCAGTTTTTCTGACTCTATTTCATCACTGCTTTTCCAAATTCGACTACACAAAATGTAACAAGTAAGTTGATTAATGAGTTACTGTTCTTCCATATCTGGTTGGCGCAATTTCACGAATGGTCATTCAACTTTCAGTTTATGGTACTAGAGTCATAAAACTAACTTTTGTAATGAAAAAAGTAACTCAACTATGCATATATATAGTAGAAATAAAAAAATTGAAAAATGTTAGATCTGATCTTAGGAGAAAAGAAGCAGGCTGCCACATGTATTGAATTTTAATTAAGTTTCCAGGGCTCTATTTGGCATTTTTGGCCATTATTATTTTCTATGATATATAGTTATACTTGACTTATTTTTCTGTCAAAAAAATGCAGCTGGAGTTTTTTTTAAACATTTGTCCAGTTTTGATTCAGACATACAGAGTTAAGTATATGTTGCATATTGTAGATGGACTTACCTGATACCAGGAAATCTAATTTTGTGAGCATTTCTGGAAACTAGCAAAGCTAACTTCATCAGCATCTGAAATATATTCTTTCCTTCTAAGTAACTACTTCCAAATGCAGTCCTGGAAATTATTTCTGATGTTAATATCCTAAACTCTTCAAACACTTATGTCGAATACAAGTTTTGAATGCAATTTTCCTTTGTTTTTGAATTAAAAATATGTTACCTGTTACTATTTTAGCTCCTAAGACACTTTAATAGCGAGATGTTGTTGCAGCTTATTTAGTGCTTAAAAAAGCTTTCTTAACGCAGCACATTTCGGGTCATGGTCTATTACTTCCAGTTTTCCTGCAGTTTGATTCCTTTCTTTCTAGGAAGACAAGTCTTATGATGCGTTGGGCTTTATTATGCCAATGGTAAAATTTTGAGGATTGTTGGTGTATACAACATGATGTGGCCATAGTAAAGGTGGGCTACAATGGACACTTAGACTTTGATATGATTTTTCCTCTATCAAACTGACCTTTCAACCATTAGGCTATTACGACGAGTTACGATCAGCCTTTTTCCTTCGTAATTAACCTTTTTAGGACCAGATTTTTACTTTTAGGGACCAGATTTCCCTTCCTTAAAGGCCGTTTTTCTTGTAGTGAATATTGTAGAGGAGGATATCATTGCAGCTGTGTTGGAATTTTTCCAATCTAGGAAAAACATTTTGGCGGTGCATCACATTAATGTAGGTAGATGAAACTGGCCACTTAGCCTCTGATTAATATATGTTGTACTTCATCCTTTCCTGCATAGAGGGACTGGGGAAGTTTATGTGTATGCCACAACAAAAACTAGGGGCGGATGTAGAGGGGCAGAAGGGAATTCGCCTTCGCCAGAAAATTACATTATACATATAAGGCAAAATTCTGCTTGTACTTTTATATATTATACTTTTGAATCCCCTTCATATAGCCCAAAAGCATAGCCCACTGCCCATTTTGTATCCTCCAAAAATGTACTCCTTTTGAAGGATCCGCACGCGATGATACTTTCGGAGTGTCTAAGCAAGATAGCTTAAACGTATGTGGGCAATTGAAGGTAAGAAAGGAGTAAATAGTAGGGCAGAATGGACCTACGGAAATCCCAATACAAGGACGCGATGGAAGATAGTTGAAATGGTCATGGTGTTTGAAATCGTTGAAATTTATTAAATGATGAACCCAAAACTCAAACAAGGTGATGAGTACAGTGGTTGACACATGAATCCTTTGAGCTCCCGCGACATGAGTAAAGCTATCTAATAAGTCAACAATCACACTGTCTTCTTCTACCTCGAATAAAGGAGGAAGAAAGTAGCAATGTTTCATGATACTTAAGTATAACTTAGTGACTTGTTCATTAAAGAAAATTTAGTGACTTCGGTGTAACAAAGTAAAAGATGAATAATCATCCGTAAAACAACCTCAAGTTTCCAATGTAATTTAAGTTGGTTATGGTCTTGAGTTATTACACAGCAGTTACTAAATTATGGTGAAGTAATATTAATCAATTTTTAGTAAGAAGAAATGTTATTAGAAGACTTTCATTGTCAGGAAGAAAGCTTTAAAAACACAATTATTTAGCAAAAGCTGGTGGGAGGAAGAATGCAATTAATTCAGTCTCTATTTTTCTCCCTTGGAGCATTAGCCTTTAATTATTCCTCTGATCTTTCCAATTTCATTTGCATTAATTCTGAGATGTGGCAGAACCATCAGTTTATTTTGTAACCCATCCAACTGAATTAAATTTTAAATGAATGAGTGACTAATTGAAGAATATTTGATTTTTGTTACCCATTAGTATGCTAAGCTCGTTGGCCTAAAGTCATGCTTGATAGGCACACTACGAGAAGAAAAAGCTCTCTAAAGTTTTCTATTTTCAATGCTTGAATTCGAGACCTGTGGTTATTCACGATGCTTTTGCTCATTTTGTTGATGCATTTAATATATTCAACTTCACCCTCTTCATCTTTAAGTCTATAGAGTAATTTTTTACCATGTGCTCCATATCTAAATGTGAAGCCTTAACAAGAGAGTTGCTCAATTGCTAAGCAGAGGCGGATCTAACTGTTTTATTAAGGTATCTTATTTAATGTTTAGTCTTAATTAGTTGAAGCAGTTAGGTAGTTATGCACGTTTAGTGTAATAATTAGTTTAAGTAGTTAGGTAGTTATGCACTGTTAGTGTTAGTTAGGTCGGTAAGTATTAGTTAATAATGCCAGCTGTACAAATATGTATATATATACTCTGTATTGTATCAATAAAGGTTTGAGCTTCATTTTCATCGATTCTGTTATCTTTCTTCCTCTCGTTCGAAGTTTCATTCCTCATAATGACAAACATTGTTGAGCTCGTTCACACTGGTTCTCAGTGACGAACCTTACATGGTATCAGAGCGAGCTTAATCTCACACATCACCTTCCACCGCATGTTGTCTTTTTGATCTGTCTTCTTGTTTGATTTCGCTAGATTTCAAACTTTGCCCTAATTTAGGGGATTTCATTTATTTGTTAGCGATTTGCTGTCAAAATTGTGATAAGTGAGAATTCATCTGTTTCTTCACTAATTTCATTCGATTATGGCCGTCCTTGACCAAGATGATTCGACTGAAGTGGAAACTACCGCCACTGTTACTGCAACGAGCACAAAAATTGATCCAAGTGATCTTCTGTACCTCCACCCATCTGATAATTCAGGAGCTATGCTTGGCCAATCCGAGTGAATTAATTCAGGCCTTGGCCAATCGGTTCGTAAAGTTGGATATTTCGCAGTCAGTTAGGTATTGGCTTGTGTGATTTATCGATCTTCCTTATATGATCGTATCAGAGAGCACCAGTATGATGATTCGCATTTGCTTATCCTTAAGGACATAGTTCAGCACAATGATGCCAAAGATGTGACCATTGGTGATGATGGGGTGTTGAGGATGCAGGGCCGGATTTGTGTGCCCAATATAGATGGGCTTCAAGAGTTGATTCTGGAGGAGGCCCATAGCTCGCGGTATTATTCATCCGAGTGCTTCGAAGATGTATCACAATATGAGACAATACCATTGGTGGAGGAAAATGATGAAAGACATTGTGGGATTTGTTGCTCGGTGTCTCAATTATCAGCAGGTGAAATATGAGCATCAAATACTGGGTGGCTTGCTTCAGCGGATGGATATTCCATAGTGGAAGTGGGAGCGGATCACTATGGACTTTGTAGTTGGACTTCCACGGACTTTGATGAAGTTCGATACTCTTTGGGTGATTGTGGATCGACTGACCAAGTACACGCACTTCATTCCTGTGTGTACTACCTGTTCCTCAGAGCGGTTGGCAGAGATCTATATCCGGGAGATTTTTCGTTTGCATGGTGTCCTAGTTTCCATCATTTCAAATAGGTGCACTGAGTTTACTTCATAGTTTTGGAGGTTTGTGCAGCAAAAGTTGGGTACTCAGGTTGAGTTGAGCACAGCTATTCACCCTCAGAAGGACGGGCAGTCCGAGCGTACTATTCAGATATTGGAGGACATGTTCCGTGCTTGTGTCATTGGTTTTGGAGGGTCATGGGATCAGTTTCTACCGCTTGCAGAGTTTGCTTATAACAAAAGCTATCGGTCGAGTATTCAGATGGCTTCATACGAGGCTTTATATGGGAGGCGGTGCAGATCTTCAGTTGGTTGGTTCAAGCCTGGTGAGCCTAGGCTATTGGGGATAGACTTGGCGCAGGATGCTTTAGAAAAGGTGAAGGTGATTCAGGAGAGGCTTCGTACAACATGGTCGAGGCAAAATAGTTATGCTAACAGGAAGGTTTGGGATGTGTCCTATATAGTGGGCGAAACGGTTATGTTGAAGGTTTCACCCATTAAGGGTGTTATGAGATTTGTGAAGAAAGGTATGTTGAGTCCTCGATTCATTAGGCCTTTTGCGGTGCTTCGGGGGATTGGGGAGGTGGCTTTTGAGCTTGCTTTGCCACCCATCTTGTCGAGTGTGCATCATGAATTTCATGTTTCTCTGCTCTGAAAGTATATTGCGGATCCGTCTCTTATTTTGGATTTCAGCACGGTTCAGTTGGATGGTGATTTGACTTATTATATGGAGCCAGCAGCTATTTTGGAGCATCAAGTTCGAAAGTTGAGGTCAAAGGATATAGCTTCAGAGAAACTTCAATGGAGAGGTTGGCCCGTGGAGGAGGCTACTTGGGAGACCGAGCGGGAGATGCAGAGCAAATATCCTTACCTATTTGAGGCTTCAGTTATGTTTCTTAACTCGTTCGAGGATGAATGTTTGTTTAAGTTGGAGAAGATGTGATGACTTGGCCAGTCGTCTCATGAGTTACTACTCTGTTTTCCCCATTTCTTCTTCTTATTGCTTTGTCTATCGGGTTTATCTGTGATCAGGTTGGTTGGCTCAGGTTCGGAAATGATATGGTAAGATTTGAGATACTTAGTCTCTTTTAGGGAAGCTTATATTTGAAAAGTCAACCGGATGTTAACTTATGTGTTAGAGGCCTCGGATGTGAGTTCCGATGGTTCAGTTAGCTTTGGGAGGTGATTTGGGACTTAGGAGCATGACCAAAATGAGTTTTGGAAGTCCAGAGTAGGTTTAGGCTTGAATTGGCGAAACTAGATTTTAGACGATTTCCGGTTGGTAGGTGAGATTTTAATATAGGGGTTGGAATGGAATTCCGAGAGTTGTAGTAGTTCCGTTGTGTCATTTGGGATGTATGTCCAAAATTTCAGGTCATTCGGACGTGGTTTGGTTGAGTTCTTGTTCAAAAGTGTAATTTAGAAGATTTTGGAATTCTTAGGCTTGAATTCGATGCAAATTTGGTGTTTTGATGTTTTTTGAGCATCTCAAATGTTGTAACAAGTTTGAATGAGGTTATGGGTTATTTTGGCATGTTTGATTGAGGTCCCGAGGGCCTCGCGTGAGTATTTGGTGGTCAATCGGACCATTCCATGAAGTTTGGAATTGCAAAAATTGCTAATTCGTGTTGCAAAGGAAATGGCCTTCGCGTTCGTGAGTAGGCGCTCACATTTGCGAAGGGTAAGTTGGTGAATTTTGGGATTTAAGCCTTCGCGTTCGCGAGTAAGGCTCCGCATTCGTGAAGGGCTGAGTGTTTGTGCATCGTGTTTGCGAGGTGGTGTCGTGTTCGTATAGAAGAAGATGGGCAGCTGAGCTTCAGGGGATTTCATTCATCGCATTCGCGAGAGAGCTAACGCGATCGCGAAGGGTTAGTATGAGGAAGCATCGCATTGACCATCGGCAGGTCGCGATCGCGAAGAGAAAATTCTAGTCAAAGTTATTTTGTGATTCGCAAAAGCAAGGCTTTGACCGCGTTCACGAAAAAGGATTTCAGGCATGGGCAGAAGGTTTAAATAGTCATCTTGTCCGCGATTTGGGGTTTATTTCTTCCATCTTATATCATTTTTAGAGCTTTTTAAAGAGGATTGAAGAGAGATTCAAGGGGAATCACTTAGAGGTAAGGTTCGTGGACTTAAAATTCGATTCTAATGTGAAATCTATATAATGTAATTAATCATGGAATCTAAGCTTAAAATTTAAGAACTATGGCTTGAAATTGAAGACCTAGAATTTGCGATATGAGGGGTCATTTGTAGATGAATTTTGATGCTTTTGGTATGAACTCGGGGAGTGATAAGGAATCCATATATGTGAATTTTATCGAAATCCGAGACCTGGGCCCGGGGGTCAGATTTTGGTAATTTTGGGATTTATGTTGTAAATTGATTATTTTTGGTTGGGCTCCATTCCCTTAGCATATTTTAATGTCGCGGTTCTTATTTTGGATAGATTCGACGCGAGTGGAGGCCGATTCAAGGGGCAATGGCATCGCGGGCTAGAGATTTGACCGGATTGAGGTGAATAATGATTGTAAATGATGTTTTGAGGGTAAGAAACTCCGGATTGCATATCATTGTGCTATATTGAGGTAACGCACACACTTGACGACAAGTGTGGGGTCGTGCACTGTTGGATATTGTGACTTAGTGCGTCCCAAATGACTATTTTACCGCGTATTTGACTGAAATCTATTGGTTATCGTCATGGTTTGGGTTGAATGCCACATTTGGGCCTCGTACCAACTATTTGAACCCTTGGAGATTTTTATTGATATTTCGTCACTGTCTTAACTTTATACTTGAACTTTGTCATGTTATATACCATTGTTTTCATAACTTATCCAGTTTTACTCTGTTTTAACACTTAAATGATCTTCTAAATGATATCTGGGCTGAGAATCATATTTTTACTATTTGTCCGAGTGGCTTGGGAGGATTTTGACTAAGTATGGCCGATGACCTATGTTGTGAGGAAACATTGTCTATGATTTTTGAGACTGAGATATGTATGCCACGATGTGACTTGTTGATATGAGGCTGAGAGCTTAATGATGATGCCACGAGATGGTTTGATAATTGCGCTTGGGCCATAAGGGGCCCCTCGCACACCCCTAGTGAGAGCGGGTACCCATTGTGATGTGAGTTATAGCCCGAGATCGATGGTATGGTTTCTGAGATATTACCCGAGAGACGAATTTGTTGACATTGTGCCCGGGTGGGCGAACCTTTATGTGTTTATCTTTCTTAATTGCATGTCATTTACCTGCTTAATTGTTGAAAAGCTAACCTTTTCATGAAGTTTAAGTTGAACTAAATGACTTTCACATATCTTTACTAGTTATTATTTTTACCGGTTTTACCGATTCATCATAGTCTGTAATGTGCCTTATGTGATTTCCTGCTTTGTCTTTATTTATGATTGTTACTCACTGAGTTAGAGTACTCAGTTTACTCCCTGCACCCGATGTGCAGATTCAGGCATTGCCGACCCTGCCAGTGCGAGTTATTAGTTCCCGGCAGACTTCAGAGTCCACGAGGTAGCTACTTGGCATCTGCAAACCCGTGTTTCTCCCCATTTATCTTATTCATATCTCCTTATCAGACATTTTGTAATAGCTTATAGATATTTCGTACTTCTGTTAGGATTGATAGATGCTCATAACTAATGACACCCCAGTATGAGACTTTGCTGTTCTTCCACAAACTTGTATTGTTGACTACTTAAACTTTGGATTATTTTGTCATGCTATAGAGTTGAATCTCATTGTTTAGTTGCTTAAAACTGAAATGGAAAGTGTCGGCTAGCCTTGTCTTTACAAGAGGCGCCACCACGACAAGGTCTGGGTTTAGGGTCATGTCAGCATACATTCTAACTCCAACAATATCATGGCTTTAATTATCATAAACATGAAAGCATATATTCTAAATCGAACAACATTGTTCCATATTTTGCAACATGCAAATTAAACTTGGACAGCATGGATAACAAAAACTAATACTATTAATCACGAGCAAAATATATAAAGACAACTTAAACTGAAAAAATATAAAGTTGTTCTCTTTTTGCTTTTGGTCAATATGATAGCTTCAGCTTCTCCACTTGAGCAGCAACAATATCAACATTGACACCAGCCCCATGTAAAGAGAGCTTTTTTCGTCATCTTTATTAATCAGCAGCGTTAACACACCGCGTAGAACTTTTATCTCAGTCCTCAAAACACAGCAACAAATATATATATGGTAAAGCAATGTGAAACCACTCTTTGGCCTCTAGTCTCCGGAGGAAACACTTTGTTAAACAAACTGATAAAATCCCCACCATAACTCTTAAGCCATTCTATGAAGGGTAAAGCAAACTGAAACCACTGTTTCAGCTTTTCGTTTCTAGTTTCAGCTGGAAATACCTTATCGAACCAACCCGTAACTTGCTCACCAAAATTCTTCACTAGTTTCAGTACCACTTTACCACTAAAAGTCTTAAGTTTTAGTAGCACGCGCCCACCAAATTTTTCCAGTGTAAGTAGCATTTAGCTACCAAAATTCTTGAGCTTAGGTATCACTTGGTAATAAAAATTCTTAAGGTTTAGTAGCATTTCGCTACCAAAATTCTTAAGCTGGGCTAAATACTCCCAAACGTTTTCTACAGTGTAATTCATTGCAGTGCTCCAAAAGGAACCCATTATAATTGAAACCAACAATACTTTCTGTTCTGTTCTGTTATTTGCTAACCCTAGCATTTTGCTTTTGAATGAGTAGCCTATTACATAGTCGCCACATGCATTATCAGTGACAATTAAGGTCGCAAAAAATTAGTAATTCTTGAATTTTGTGTAAAAAGATGAAGATGTGTTGATTGTCCATTTCGCTTATCAAAAGAAGTGGGAATGCAGTAAATTGTCCAACTATGGTTATCTACCCAACGATATATAGCTGCAATCAATTTCTCAAAATTGCAGAAGAAAGGCTATGACGATTCAGTTTAAAATCAATGAGTTTTAATTAGAATTTATTGTTTGAGCTTGTTAATTTGTAATTAGAAGTTTGTCCTAGCTAATAAAAAAAGCTGATCAGATTTAAAATTCAAATAAAATTGAGTCCTTTGGCCTGCCTTCAAATATGAACATACTTTCATTTATTGTTGCTATGTGATTCTTCTAAAATAAATTATTGATATTGATTATTTATAATTAATACTTCCTCCGGCCCATAATAAATAATTTTTTTTATGTTTTCAGACATATTAAGAAATTCACCTTTTAACATTAATTAGCAATGGAATTGACTATACTAACCTTTACTATCTCACATAAACACTCGTAACACATATTCAAACACTATTTAATCCAAGGACAATGTTGGCAAAAAATAATTAATTATTGTTGAATTATGAAAAAATCACTTATTTGAACCATAAAAAAAGGTTAAAAATTCACTTATTTTAGATCGGACGGAGTATTCTTTATTCTCTCACAATTATTCCACGCCTAGTTGATATTACCCAAGTGTACAATTTTACCTTCAATGTTCGTCAGTTTTCCAAGAGGAAATAAAAGCAAGGGAAAGAGAGCGTCAACATCTAATTTCATGAACTTGCATTTAATCCATCAGTTTAATTTGCATGCAACCTCTATAGTCTATGTTTATAAATTAGGCTATTTTGTCAAAAGTAAAGCGCAACTCCTAATATTACTACACTACATAATAAAGATCTGTTGGATTCATTTTAACTAAAATGGGTTCCTCTGAAAGCACTTCAAAGAATTCTGACAAAATAAAAGCTGGTGAAAATGTGGAACAGTTGACTGCTGCTGCCACAGATTCAGCAGAAGAAGTGATAAAAAAGATAGCCTTAGTAACAGGTGTAGCTTTAGTGGGATGGGGGTTGAGCAAGCTAATCGATGGAGATTCGAACGGAAGTGGCAACAAGAAAATGATGAAAGCTCCAGGGAGAGACTATTACATTTACAGGGATGACTTTGAGCGTGATCCTTCTGACTATTTCCGCAACCTTCGTCGTGATTAAGTTATTACCATTTAAAAAGAAAGCTAATTAAGATTGTTATGGTAACTAAAATATGTTGTTGTTTCAATTTCATAGTTTCTGGTTTTTTTTATGTTGGTACGTAGCTGGCCTGTGATGTCTCTATCTTGTTTCTATTTGACATATTTGGTCATTACTATGTGCTGTTGTTAGGACATCTTTCTGGTCTATATTTTCGTGCAATGAACTTCTTCTTTTAAGTGTAGTCTTAATCCTTTGCATTTCCTAACATGTTTTCTGTTTTGATTTACTTCAGTTATATTTTATCCATTGTTGCTTTTGTTAATCTATATACGTGTGTGGTTGGTTGGTTTGAGATGCAGAGATAGTGGATTGAGATATGGAAACGTATGTAATGGCGGCGTGACAAGTTTACCTACTACAACAACAAAATTTAATCTTTAATCGTATATAAGTTAAACGGAAAAATGTCAGATATAGCCTGTACTATCAAGAATGGTTGAAATATACTCTTTGTCGTACTATTTGGTCATCTTAGGCCTTACCATTATACTTTTGACAAATATACTGTTATTTTGGATGGAGTGCCAAATGGCTGCATCAGGTTAAATCTACCCATCCCCTTTATAAACTCGATTCACTTAAATGAATCCCGATCCGACCCAAAATCCACCCAATTTGAAGACCATACAAGGTTATAGAAAAGACTCGCAGATCCAACAATGGCCGGTGAAAGATGAAGAGCATCAATGGCTTCTAAAGCTTTGACAAACACCAGAAAACCCTAATCCCCTTGTATAAAGAAGGAGTAAAAAAATAGCTGAGAGCTCAAAATGATGCAACAAATATCAATCATACTCTGTTTAATATCTCAGTACCTCCTTGATTCTTCGATGGACTTTGTTTCTCCAAGATAGTATGGAGAAAGGAATAACCAACATAGTGGTAACGTTGCTTCAAAATTGAAGAGGTTTTAGTTAAACAATAACCAGAGCGAGTGTAAAATAATTGAGTTAAGGATGACTGATCAATAAAATTTTGGTTGTTTGGGTATTAAATTCAGGGGAAGGATAGTACTAGTAGTAGAAAATGGACAAAATTCCAAACGGTCAAAGCTTTAGTTGCAATGTTTAAGGGTGGATTTGGCTTCTGTTGTTGGTTGCTAATTGATAGCATGATTGTGGAATGCTATCATGAACATATCTTGAATACATGAGCTACTACATTGAAATGTTCTGAGGGCATGAAACGCTATAGGGTCTTTTTTAAGTGGGATAGATTTTGGGTCGGATCGGATTTCTTTTAAGTGAATCTGGTTTTAAAAAGGGATAGGTCTATTTAATCTGGTACAACCACGTGTCACTCCATCCAAAATAAGGGTATATTTAAACCATTTTCGATAATGCAGAGGCATAATTGACCCTTTTCCGTAAGTTAAATCCAATATATATTGATAGATAATCAAGTTCATGTTTGTCTTTACATACAACAAGAGACCCTTAAATCTTGCGGAGAATGATTTTAACTTCATGCTGTGGACGAAGCATAAAAAGCTGAACAGGAGAATGAACATAACTTGGTGAAATTGTAAACATATAACGCTGTAGAATCATCGAAAGAGTAACTTTTGCTTCAATCATAGCAAAATTCAAGCCTAAACAAGTTCGAGGTCCATAACCAAATGGCAAGAATGCAACTGGATTGTTGTTTGTAGCTTTAACAACTCCTTCAGCGAATCTTGCTGGTTTGAAAATATGAACATCTTCTCCCCATATTTTAGGATCATGTTGAACTGCTAATGGTGATATATATAGCTGCATTTGAGGTGGTAAAGTTAGCTTCCCTAGCTGTACTTTCTTGTTTACTTTCCTTTTGATGAATGGAACTGGAGGATACAATCTTAGAGATTCTTCAAGAATCATGTTCATCTACATTGATAAAAAACAAGTAAAAATACTAATTAGAGACTTGGAGCAATGGTTATTTAGTTGTTTCCGTATGACCTATAGGTCACGGGTTCAAGCCGTGAGATCAGCTACTCATGCTTGCATCAAGATGCATTGCGCGCGTTACAGACTATTTAGCATTAAAGTAGTTGAGAATCGTTAAGCGATAGAAAATACTTTTTAATATTGATGTGTCAGGTTACAAGTGCTGATAGCTAAGCCATTTCTAAGGTTAAAATGACTAAGTTGCCTTTTAATTAATCATAAACATTTAAAATAAAAGGTTTCATTATAAAAGTTGTTAGGAATAGAATAGAAAAAAATAATGGTCAAACAAAATGTTTATAAGCTCAAAAATCATAAGTTAGGGACGACCAACATACGACTTTTGGTTGATTTTGATTTGTACGCGTTTTTGGTGTATATAATCCAAAAAGTACTTATAACCTGGATAATATACCGGAACACCCTCTTAGTATACTTACTCGAATTGATATATGCATGCAATAAAAGGGCAACCCGGATGCACTAAGCTCCTGTTATGCATCGGACCCAAATGTTTACTGTAACCCTACATTTCTGCAAGAGGCTGTTTCTACAGCTCGAACACATGACCTCCTGGTTACATGACAACAACTTTACCAGCTACGCCAAGGTTCTCATTCGATATATGCATGCAATATTCAGTAAAAATGATTAAAATCTTCATTGCTTACTATTTTCAGTCTTGATAGGCCATCTGCAGTAGGAATTTTTTTGCCAAAGGATTCAAGAACTTCTTTTCTTGCTTTATCTTGCCAATTCTTGTTTGTAGCTAGCAAGAGAATAGTCCATGCAAGTAAAGAAGTTGTTGTCTCGTGACCAGCAAAATAAAATGTCTTGCATTCATCAACTATATCTTCTACTGATATTCTGTAATCTTCTTGATTAGCCTCTATGAGTTTTCCAAGGAAATCACTTCCAAATTTATGTTCTTTCCCAATTATTTCCTCTTCTCTTTTCTTTATTATTCGAGTTATGCTGTCGCGTATACCCTGCTCCAGTTTTTCTGACTCTATTTCATCACTGCTTTTCCAAATTCGACTACACAAAATGTAACAAGTAAGTTGATTAATGAGTTACTGTTCTTCCATATCTGGTTGGCGCAATTTCACGAATGGTCATTCAACTTTCAGTTTATGGTACTAGAGTCATAAAACTAACTTTTGTAATGAAAAAAGTAACTCAACTATGCATATATATAGTAGAAATAAAAAAATTGAAAAATGTTAGATGTGATCTTAGGAGAAAAGAAGCAGGCTGCCACATGTATTGAATTTTAATTAAGTTTCCAGGGCTCTATTTGGCATTTTTGGCCATTATTATTTTCTATGATATATAGTTAGTTATACTTGACTTATTTTTCTGTCATAAAAATGCAGCTGGAGTGTTTTTTAAACCTTTTTCCAGTTTTGATTCAGACATACAGAGTTAAGTATATGTTGCATATTGTAGATGGACTTACCTGATACCAGGAAATGTAATTTTGTGAGCATTTCTGGAAACTAGCAAAGCTAACTTCATCAGCATCTGAAATATATTCTTTCCTTCTAAGTAACTACTTCCAAATGCAGTCCTGGAAATTATTTCTGATGTTAATATCCTAAACTCTTCAAACACTTCTATTTCTTTTTCTTCATACATTTTCCACTTTTCCAACATTGTCTCACAACTCATAATCATCATTGGAACCATACTCTGCATTTACAAACATCATTAACAAAATGAGCACTAGTTGAAACAGAGAATTTGGCAAATAATATATTTCAAGAATTGCACAAGAAATTACTTTTAGGCTTTCTCCGTGAAACACATGGTTGGCTAGTTTTCGCATTTTTGTCCATTTTTCGCCTTTAGACGACGAAACACCATCTCCTAAAAGCTTCTTGGAAAAGCCTTCAAGATCTATTTTGGGGAAGTTGTTGTTTCTATTACTCAGTATTTCTTTGAGAAGTTGTGGTTCAGTCACTACTAGTTCAGGTTGCAGTCCATACCAATAGAGAAAATTTTCCCCTATTAAGTGACAATAGAAACAGATAAATACAATTACTAGTTCTTTTAACCATGTAACACAACATATTTAAAAATGAGGGTAACATGGTGCACTAAGCTCTCGCTATGCGCGAGGTCCAGGGAAGAGCCCTGACCATTAAGGTCTAATGTACGCATCCTTACTATGCATTTCTGCAAGAGGCTATTTCCACGGCTCAAGCGCATAACCTCCTGGTCACATTGCAACAACTTTTGCTAGTACGCCAAGACTCCCCTTTCTAACACAACACATTTAAAAGGTACTTTGAAATGAAATGATGCGACCTTTAATTTGTTTTACCATAGAGATTCTTCCAAGAAAATACATGAGGTAGAATTCTTGGAAATATGTCATGTGACAAGTGATCCATAGATTTGCTTATTGATTCTTTTCTCATTTCCACAATCTCTTTGGTGTTTCCATGCAACAACTTGTAAGGAGGACCTTGGATTCCTTGTAATTTCATCAGAAATTGTACGCGAATAGGACTCCACCATAGCTTCTTCAAGATCCAAAAAAGAAGAAATAACAAAGAACTGAAAAGAAAACTCGGGATAATGATTATCATTATATGATGAATAATGTTCGTGATTTTTCTGAATCCAGATGTCGAATAATGGACTTGAGTGATTTTGGTTTTCTAGTGTATTCGACTAAGGTTGAGAATATTAGCTTGAGTTAGCAGACAAATAAAATTTGGATACTGGCTTTGGCTTCATCAATAGCATTTCAAATTTGCATATTAAATCCCTGAATTGATTGTACATTAGCTATTATAATATCTAGGATCACTATTCTTGCTTTTGCTCCTGGCAAAGATTTAATTTTATATGAAAAGATGGTGTGGTCCATGAAAATTTATGTGTCAGCTATGACTAGAATGGATTATTTCATGGCAAAATGCAGTACAATAATTCCATTATAAAAAAGATATTGAAAGTGAGAAGTCTCAAGACAATTAGATACAATGATCTGTTTTCTTCTCAGTACATGAACAAGATTATTAAAAATTAAATATATTTTCAAGATTATTTTATGTACTATAATATATGATTATTTATCGTTAAGTCGCTATTAAACAGGAGTATGTGTTTTAGATGATTCCTTGGGCCCTATGAAGTGTATGTTTGGTGCAAAATTAAAAATAAAAAAAATAAAAAATTGAGCCCTGATGCTTGCATCCAAGTAGATTGCTTATATTACATCCTCTTGTGGTGCGGCCCTTCTCTGAATCGTGCGGCGTGAATACGCATTACTTTCTGCACGAGCTGTTTTTCTATTTTTTACGAGCTAGCTAGTGCTTTATAATTGAGATATACATCAGTTACCTTGGTGCTAAAGCCAAATAATCTTCAGACTTAAAAGCATCCTGAAAAAACTACAAGCTAAATTTCATTCCAATTATAACAATAAAGGAACAACAAACGAACAAAAAGGGGAAAAGAGACCAACTCTTATTATAATCAAGATTTGTGATATTATTGTGAAGAGGGAGTTCATAATCAGGACAACATAGCCTGGACCACATGATTATTATGTGTACCTTTTTTCATTAGAAAACGATCTAAAAAGTTGCTGATGACTGTGTGAGGGAGAAATCATAATGTTAGATAATCATTAATACAATAACAACGACCCAATAAAATTTCATAAGTGGGATATGGGAAGTATAGTATGTACGCAGACCTTACTACCCCGAAGGAGTAAAGAGACTGTTTTCGAAAGACCCTCGACTGAAGAAAAAGGAAAAGACAAGAAGAGAAGGAAAGGGGCAACATATTAGTACCTTAAAAAAGAAACCAAAGAAATAATAACAACATCATAAGAACTAGAAAATAGTTGAAATGCAATAACAAAACTAGAAAATAAGCCTCCAGGCTATGAAAAACGGAAGGATAGTGTGAACACAACATGAACCACTAGCGGTCTAGGGAAAACCCTATCAAACTAGCCTCACCCCCGAACTCGACTATGTCATAACCTACAGCCTTAATGCTCGACCTCCACACCTTCCTATCAAAGGTCATGTCTTCGAAAATCTGCAACAACGCCATGTGTACTTTTTTTCTCTTATAATATTACTCCATCTATCATATTTTAAAAAACCGCTGATGGTATATGAGGACTACTACATAAGTTCACTTTAATTTAATATTCTTCATCTTTATCTATCTTTTATTACAATTTACAAAGGTTAGAAGAAAAGCTATGATAATATGAATCCAAGAATGGTACTACTATACCTGTTAATATTGGGTGCTTATTCAAGTACATTGTGGTCGTACCTAAGACAATAAGAGATCAATAATGGTACACAATTTGTTAATATTGGTATTTGTGCAGGAAACATGTAGTCCTTCTCCTAATTTCATTCGGATCGGATATCCGAAATCCAAACTAATCTATTCAATTTTGGATTTTAGATTTCGGATTGGATCGGATTTCGCATTGTGTTTATTAAAATTTCGGATTTTGGATAGGATTTGCATTGGTATATTGTAATCCGATCTGATCCCAAATCCGAAATTATTAGGGCATATATAAATACTACACTTTAATTTCGGATAGTCGGTACTACTTTTACATCTTCCTCCAATCTATTACCTTTACAATTGCTGGATTTGGCTATAATGGAACCATAGTATTCTCATAATTGCATAAACATGATTTTTTCTTAATGCATTGCCTCTTTTATAAAGAAATATCATATCAGTTTGCAACTTTAATTTGAGGCATAGTAATACAACCGGAAATCAAATCCGATCCAAACTTTAAAATTCAATCTGATCCGATATTATTCGGATCGGATTCAAATTGCATTTTTCTAGAATCCGAAATACAAAATCCAAATTCGAAATGTGCTAAATCCGGTTCGATCCGTGCATAGCCCTAATTCAAACCATTAACTTCTTTAATGTAAGCAGTCTTGCCTTTATATAGTTGTGTCTGAATGTATACAGATATCTTGACTTATAAAAGCAGTAACTTAGAGGCGATTGAGGATTTAAATTTTATTGGCGCAACTTTTAATGTACTTAGCATTAAACTCATAGCTATTTTAAATTATGAGTTCAGACCTACCTTTTGTTATAATTTTAGTGAATTTTTATATAGGTAGACCTCTCTGTAACAGCATTGCTATATAACAACCATTAACTATAAAAGACAAATTTCTTTTGGAAATAATTTTCATGCTATGTTATAATATATGTTCTTTATAACAACACTTCGATATAACGACCAAAATATTTTGAACAAACGATCCTATTATAGAGAGGTTTGACTGTACGATAAATTGATAATTCGCGTCGAAAATACTGGGAACTCGTGAATTCAGAAGCTTTGTTTGCAAAAAAATAATTTATGTACATTGTTTAGGGACATTGATATGCCCTAAATATTTTCAAGGACAACTTTAACTCCATCCTTGGGAGTCAAAATGAAAATATCACAAGGATTATGAACATAATTAGGTGACAGAGTGAACTTATAACGCTGCAAAATCATTGACAAGGCAATCTTTGCTTCATTGGTTGTGAAATTCAGACCAACACAAGTACGAGGTCCCAATCCAAAGGGGAAAAACGTTGCTGCGTTGTTGTTTGTTGCTTTAGCCACCCCTTCTGCGAACCTCTCGGGTTTGAAAATATGAACATCTTTACCCCATATTTGTGGATCATGGTGCAGTGCCAAAATTGGCATGAAAATTGTCATGTTAGCAGGAAGAGTCATGCTCCCTAGTCTAACTTCTCTTTTAACTTTCCTTGTCATTGTAATAACGGGCGGATACAATCTCATACATTCATTCAGTATCATGTTCATCTGCAAAAGACCAAAAAGGAAACTTTTAAAAATATATTAAGTAAATAAAAGTGTGCTCTCCTTAATTCAGCATAAGAGCAGCATTGCCTCCCATTATCAAAAAAAAAAAAAAAATCACGTGTTTGTCCTATGAAAAAATATCAGGCCAGCATGTGGGGGTGCGACGAAGATATGATTAAGTAAATAAGTGTACTCTCTCTAGCAGCTTAAACTTTTAAATGACATGATCGCACAATTTGATACTGAGAGTGTCGCTTACTGTTCTTAGTCTTGTGATTGCATCAGAAGTTGGATTTTTAAGGCCACAAAATTCTAACACTTCTTTTCTCGCTTTTTCTTGCCATTCTGGATGATGTGCTAAGAGAAAAACAGACCATCCAAGTAAGCTTGTAGTTGTAAGATGTCCAGCACCAAACAATGCCTTAACCTCGTCGATCATTTGATCTATTGTGATACTTTTGTTCGTGTCAGATTCGTGCAAAAGTTTCATAAGTTGCCCTAGGTAATCTGTCCCAAAATTCTCAAACGTTCCATCTTTAACCTTTTCTCTTTTCCTTACTAACTCAAGAATGGAGCTCTTGATTCCTCTTTCAAGTTTCTCCGCTTGAATTTCATCATCTGTTCTTATTATCATACTGCAAAATTCAAGAAACCAATAATTATAAATATGACGTAACGTCCTGAGGAAATCTTTTGTTTTCTATAATCTTGATTACCTGATTCCAGGAAATCTGACATTGTAAATATTTTTGACAGTTATAGCAGTTAATTTTGCCACCATCTCGAAAATATGTTTGCCTTCCATATAGCTGCTTCCAAATGCTGTCCTGGAAATTACTTCAGTTGTTAACAGTCCAAAATCCTTGAACACGTCCAACTCTTTTCCTTCGTGTTCTTTCCATTTCTCTAGCATTATTTGAACACTCGCATTCATTTCTGGCACCATACGCTGTACATAATTTAACCCATTTATACTAAGATCAATACTTTATACTGATATTATAAAGCTCTAAGGCTTACTTTCAAGCTTTCTGCATGGAATGTGTGGTTGGCTAGTTTTCTTACTTTTGCCCATTTTTCCCCTTCATTGGTTATAAGTGCTTCACCTAGTAGTTTTTTAGCATAGCCTTCCATGTCCATTTTTGGATAATTGTCTTCTTTGTTGGCCAATATTTCTTTGATAAGTTCTGGTTCAGTGATAAATAAGTAAGGTTTTGAGCCGTGCCAAGTGAGAAAATTCCTCCCTGTCACCAGACAAAGCAAACACAATGAACAACTAAATGATGAGTTTGGTGTAAATATATTTACACAATCAGGTCATTTATAAGGTAATTACATGTATTCTGATAAAAGTGGTAACTTACTTGCTATTATAGGCTAAACTACACTAAAGGGGCAGCCTGGTGCATTAAGCTCCCGTTATGTGTGGAGTCCGGAGATGGACCGGACTACAAGGGTCTATTATACACACCCTTATCCCACATTTCTGCAAGATGCTGTTTTCACGGCTTGAACCCGTAACCTCCTAGTTACATGGCAGAAACTTTAATTTACTAGTTACAATAATGCTCCCCTTCATAGGTTAAACTATACTGATAGTGTAAAAATTATTTACACTGTCAGTATATAACTTAAATCCATAAACGAGTGTACATCCAATATAACCTAGTTTTCTTACCATACATCCTTGTCCAAGAGTAAACATGAGGCTGAATTTTTGGAAAAATGCAATGAGAAATATCCATCATAGGTTCATCCATAGTTTGGCTTCTCATGAGTGAAATTTCTTTGGTATTACCATAGGGAAAACTATAAGGGGGGCCTTTGATTCCCTGAGAACTCATTCTATTTTGTATTAGAAGTGGCATCCACCATGCTAAATATAGGAACTTAATGATTGTCCAAAGGAGATAGAGGCAGAGGGTACTGAAAAAGAAGATTATGAAAATTCCACCTAAATCCATCTTTAGGTAGTTTAGTTATGATCTTCTAATTGAGTGAAATCTATCTCTATTTAACTCTGAGGTTCCATTAAGGAATCCATATGTTGGAAATAAGGACAGATACATGTTAGATTCCAGGTTTGTCATTATTGAAGAGATATTGGATTTATTGGTAGCTTTTAGAGTGTTAAGGTTGTTTCAGTGGCTCCCCACCTATGCATCTACCTTGAGATTTGTCTATCTTTTTTTAGGGCATTATATTTAGAGGCGGGTCTAAGATTTCTCAGAATTAAACCTTATTTCTTTAGGTAAATAATTTAATTTTTAATCAAGTGCACCATTCAATTTTTTTGGAACATGGGCACTAAAAGATAATACCGACAAATTTTAAAAAATACGTACATAAAATACCTACTTTGATGAAGAGACCATGGGTTCACGTGCCCCTGATTTGAGCTATAAGTCCGCCCCTGTATTTATTGCAAGCTAAACGGCTTTTTTGGCGATGCATCACATTAATGTAGGCAGATGAAACTGGCTCCTTTATTGCATGGAGGGACTAGGGAAGTTTAAGTGTATGCCACAGCAAAAACTATGCAGCTTAATAGCTTTTTTTGTCAACATAATTATCCTTTTCACTTGATCATGGAACTTCAAAAGTTGTTAATGAAACATATAAGTCTATATCAGCAATTAAAAGGCGTAAGAACATGCATATGATGAAATTGACTAGCAGTAACAGGTTTCCGGATTACAGTGACTATTTAAATGTAGTAAAGACATCTGTACTCAAACAGGAAACATTCATTCAAGTTGCCATTTTAGCTAAATGGATATCGAAAGATGTTATGTAATCTTGTTTGAATCGGAGATCTTCAAACTATCAGACCATAAATATGGACTTGTTGGATATACTCTTCCAAATGCTGCCGCAGCCGTGTTCAGGGACAGATTTAGAGTGGCGGAAGAGTGTTCGCCTTCGCCGTTACACTATACATATAACACAAAATTGATAATAGGCTAGATTTATGTAATTTGGCGATTGTTTATGCCCTAGCTTGATTATGTTTCACTGTGATAATATAGTTAAATGATGTTAAATTGGCTCTAATTGTGAATTTCACACGATGCAGGAGTGACTGGCATGAATGAGGACTTAAGGCTGTAATCAAAATTAAATTGAAGCAAGAAAAGCCCCTAGAAGCTGAGTACGTGGGAAGACGAGAGAAAGAAGAGCTAAAATGGAGACCTTGACTAGCGCGGCCATTAGCACGTCCACTAGCGCGACTGTGCTAGCCCAGTTAGTCGAGGCAGAATGATAGGTTATATGCGCGTTCATTAGCGCGTTCACTAGCGCGACCGCGCTAGCCCAGTTTAGGTAAATTAAACTTCAGTGGTAAATTTAGAAGTTCAGGGGCAAATCTACTTAACCTATAGAAAGTCTAGCTCGCCCAAGTAATCATTATCAAGGTTTTCATCGCTTAGTTCAAGAAAAGTAGAGGCAAGAGGAAAGGAGGATAATTCAACATCGAGTTTTTTCCTTTCTCCCTTTTGTTTTTACGATCTGAGATGACTTTGAATATTGTTTTGATGAACACTAGTATGAGTAGCTAAATACTTAGTCTAAGGTTTTGATGGAACCTATTGAAGGATGAACTTCTTGTTATGTTAATATAGTTTGTCCAGTTTAATCTCTATTTGTTCAACTATGTTCTAATTGTAGTTAATTGATAGGATCCTCAATTAGCTGTGCCTATTTATTGTGCATAACTCGGGAGAGATTACATATTTAGGTTAATTGTTGAACAACACCACTCCCAAAGTATATGAGGGATCAATAACTGAGGGTCTAAAGGTGGGATTATGGATAACGAAGTCTTGGGTGCAATCTATAGTGAGTTGTAATAAACAAAGCCAGCTAGCGTATCTCGGGAGAGTGCGTCTAGTAAATTATCATGATTACTTGGGAGAGATTTACGGTAATAAGAGTGCTCATGATTGATAGAGGTGATTAGGCAATTCTATGTGAAACATAACCTGAAGGGATTTCATCAATAAGGGAAATCATAACCTTAGAACCTTCTTTTGATTATTTACCACTTAATCATAGTTAGTTGTAAGTTGTTTATTTACATTCATTCTTAGTTAGTAGAGACATCTTCAATTGTTATTCGCAAAATTTGGGAAGTTGATTCCGTGCAATTTAGTAAGTCTAACGAGAGTAATTGATAGGTTAATTCCTTGTGGGTTCGACTCTGGGTTAAATATTCAGATTATATTTGCAATGTCCGCGTGTCCTTTTTATTAGGCATAATTAGGCGTGATAAAAAATCCTGCTTGTACCTCTATTTATTATACTTTAAATCCCCTCATATAGCCTAAAAGCATAGCTTAGTGGTCGAGGAGGTTCAAAATTTTTCTAAGGTCACGTTTAACTCTCATTGGCCATATTCTCTTTTAACATTTTCGTTTCTTTTGAACCCTCTTAGCGGAAATCCTGCCTCCGTCACTGCCCGTATTTTATCCTCCAAAAATGTTCTCCTTTTGAATGATCCGACACTGATAATAGGCTAAATTGTATAGTTTGGCCTACGCCCAGGCTCTAACTTAAGGATGCTTTATTGTTGAAAGTGTGTAAATAATGCAAAAATTAGCTCTAATAGTGACTTTTGTGTTTTACAGGAGTGCACTACTCAAATGAGGACTTATGATGGTGATCTAGGCAAAAATTAGAATTAATGGACGAAAGAAGTAATAAAGATCGTGTGGCAGTGGGAAACCGAACTAGCGCGGGCAGTAGCACGGCCTTAGCGCGCCCGTGCTAGTCCCGTCAGCAGAAATAGAGCATTACTCCACTAGCGCAGTCATTAGCGCGGCCTTAGCGCACACGCGCTAGTCCAGATGTGGGGAAAATGTTTTTAAAGGGAAAAATCGGAAGTCCAAGCAAAAACCACATAAACTGTAAAAGGTTTAACGTGTCCAATTGAAAGGGAGTTCGAGTTTTGAGAATAAGGTAAGAGAGCCAAGGAAGCAACTTGGAAAATAATTCTTGTCTCTGTAATTTGTTCTTCTATTAATGACTATGAATTCTTTTATAGTTTTCATCATTGTTATGAGTAGCTAAATCTTTTGATCTATGTTTTTGGTAAAATTCGTAGGGGATGAATTGGTTGTTATATTAATATGGTTTTAAGTAGTTGTTAATCTCTATTTGTTTTGATTGTGATTAATTGAAAGGATCCTCAATTTGCCGTTTCTATTTATTATGTATCTGCTTGAGAAGGAGAGTGCATATTTAGGTAGTTGTTTGAGCAATATCATTCCCGAAGTATGGGCGAGAGTCATAACCGAGGGTTTAGAGGTTGGATTAGAGATAACGATACTTCGGGTGCAATCTAAGTGAACTGTAATGCGAATCTAGCTAGCGTATCTTGAGAGAGTACGTCTAGTAAATTATCATAATTACTTGAGAAAGATTTATGGTAGATGGAGAATTCATGATTGATAAAGGCAACTAAGTAAACACTATAAGAACCATACAACCAAGGAAATCAAAAACGGCGGAAACCATTACCTTAGACCTTATTCCAATTATTTACAAATCAAGCATAGTTAATTTTCAGTTGTTTATTTATTTTCAATTTAAGTTGTTAGAAATACCATTTACTGTTAATCACAACGTTTGGGGAAATTTATTCTGTTGAATTTAGTAAGTCCAACAAAAGTAGTTGATAGGTTAATTCCATGTGGGTTCGACTTTGGGCATAAATACACAAATTATATTTGCAACGTCCACATGTTCTTTTATAAGGCATATTTGGGAGATACCATATTTTGGCGCCATTGCTGGGGCATTAACGGTGTTATCAATTATAATTGAAAGAAGTTCAAAAATTCTTGGTGTAGTCAGTTTTCTCTATATCCATTCATTTCATTGAAATTCTCACATTTGAACTCTTGAGGAATTCAGGTGTATGCCTAGAAATTCTTCGCAGACTGGAGAACTGCTAGAAGGACTCTTAGACCCCGAGAAAATATTCAGGGCAATGAAACGTGCTAACAAGAGAATCCAACAATAACAACAACCACACCAGCTCGAATTTGACATGGGTGACGGAGAAAATGTCATTGGAAACATCGGGGATCCGCAAGCAAACCCCAACGTCAGAGTAGTGGCACCTCTTATGCCTGAAGCTGCACTTCATGATTGGGCACAACCCAAAGCTGATAACCTGGCTACTTACATAGTTGTGCCTGCAATTCAATCGGAGACCTTCGAGATAACCAATAATATGCTGCATCTTCTGCAGAATAAAGGATTGTTATGTGGATCACACATTGAAGACCCTCAGCAACACTTGAAAAATTTTCTGTCAATTTGTGTGACCCAAAGACAGCCAAATGTGACCCTAAAAGCTATCAAGTTGTTACTATTCCCATTCTCTGTGACAGGGGCGCTAACTATCAATTCCATTCTCACCTGGATGGAATTAGTCAAGCAGTTCCTAAATAAGTTCTACCCTCCAACAAGACTGCAAGATAGATTGATGAAATATTACAGTACAAGCAGCAACCGGCTGAGACCTTGCAAGAAACTCGGGAAAGATTTAAAGGGATGCTAGTTAAGTGTCCTCACCATGGCATTCCAGATCAGATGCTCGACCAGAGGTTCTACATGGGGAAACTGATAGTCTAAAAGCAAATGTGGATGCTTCAGCTGGAGGAGCATTTTTGAGTAAGACATTCACTGAGTGCAAAGTCCTTGACAAGATGTCACAGAATTTGGGGTAGATGACTAGAGGTACAACACTAGAACCCATAGTGCATTCAGTTCCTCTTGACCCAAATAATTTGCATGCAGAGAAGATGGACACACTCATGACTCGGATGATCATTTTAACAAATAAGATTGATGAGATGAGTACAAAACAAGTGCACATTGTTGATACAACAAATGGAGGATTGTGTAGACCTTGTATTAATTAGTCTTATGTGTGTTCATGGAGTGGAGAAGGAAAAAAATCAAGGGGCAAGAGAAGATATGAATTATGTCAACAACTTTGGGGGTTAGAGACAAGGAGGACAACAGTGGAGACCGGCACAAAATCAGCTATATAGAACAAACATGCAACAGCCTAGAGGTATGAACCCTCAAGGCCAATAGTGCCAGTACCATATCAGAAATAACATGGCTATCCACAGCAAAATCAACAACAACTAACATGTCAACCACCTCCTCAGCAGCAAGATAACAACATGGTAGAAATCAGGGGTATGCTTTAGCAACTCATAAGGACAAATGGTAAAATGCAGGAAAAGTTGGCAGTGTATGATTTAGCTATAAAAAACATTGAAACGCAGATAGGATAGCTGTCCATGGATTTAAATAACCGCCCTCAGGGAACCTTGCCTGCAGACACAAACATCAACCCGAAGAAGCAAAACCTGAGTCAGGTGATGGCAGTAAATCTCTGGAATGGGATAGACTTAGTCAAAGAGCAGGAAATTACACAAGCCAGCAAGGAGAGTACGACAACCACTCCAGTTCCATTAGAGGTAGATGAAATAACAGAACTTTCTGAAGTGGTGGTTGAATAGAGTCATGATGAAAATGGTAAGGATAAGATGAATGAGCAAGCTGCAGAACAGGTGGCACCTCTTGTGCCATAAAACTTCAACATAGAGAAGCCATAAAGTATTGCACAAAGGGTGATACATGCACCTTCCCGCAGAGATTGGTAAAACAAAATAAGGAAGTTCAATATAAGTAATTCATGGAGATGTTGCATCAAATTCAGTTGAATATTCCTTTGATGGATGCCTTGAAGGGAGATGCCCGGTTATGCTAAGATGATGAATAACCTAATGTCATAGAAGTTTGATTTTCAAGACCTTTCCACTATGAATCTAACATGGACCTGCAGCGCAGTAGTGACAAGACCGATATCAAAAAATGTCTGATCCAGGTAGCTTCACTATTCAGTGCACAATCGGGAGTTATGCCTTTGCAAAGGCATTATGTGATTTGGGAGCCAACATAAATTTGATGCATCTAGATGTATTCACCAAACTGGGCATTCGCAGAGCTAGACCGACTTCGATGTTGCTATAGCTGGCTGACCGCGTGGTGAAAGGCCAACTGGTATACTTGATGATGTGTTGGTGCAAGTGAGGAAGTTTGTGTTCCTTGCAGACTTTGTTATTCTAGATTGTCAAGTAGATGAGGAGATACCTCTCATTTTAGGTAGACCATCTTTGGCCACCGGGAGAGCACTGATCGATTATGAGACTAGGGAATTAAAAATGAGACTGAACGATGAAGAAGTCATATTCAGTGTTCAACAATCTATTAGGAGACCCAGTAAATATGCTAATTGCTCTCTAGTGGAGGCAATATATGTGATCCTATAAGAAGATGATGTAATTATGACTGTTAAAGATTCATTAGAGGCATGGCTGACAAATTTAGAAGAGATGGATGGTGAAGGGTTCGCTGACTGGGTCATGGCACTTGAAGGCCAAGGATTCTGGACAAGGGAACCTCAGCTCGAGTACCTTGAGTTAGAAAAAGGGCTACACATCCAACAAATCCATTAATAGAGAAAACACTCAAGCTGGAGCTGAAGCCACTCCCGGATCAGCTCATGTACGTTTTCTTAGGCCCTGATTCTACTTTGCATGTTATTATATCATCCGGTTTGCTAGATTTGCAGGTAGAACAGCTCTTACAGATACTGCAGGAAAGTAAGACTGCCATTGGCTGGACCATGGAAGACATAAAGGGTATCAGCCTAGCCTTCTGTATGCATAATATTATCTTGGAGGAATGGCACAAACCTTCTAAAGAACATCAATGAAGACTGCACCCGAACATGAAAGTGGTAGTAAAGAAGGAAGTGATCAAATGGTTAGATGCGGGAATCATCTTCCTCATTTCCGATAGCAATTGGGTCAGCCCTATCCAATGTTTGTTGAAAAGGGGGGAATGACTATTGTACAAAATGAGAACAATGAGTTGGTCTCAACTCGTATAGTCACAGAATGGCAGACTTGCATGGATTATTGAAAATTGGACACAACCACCCGGAAGGACCACTTTCCCTTGCCATGTATTGACCAAATGTTGGATAGACTAGCTGGGCAATTACACTTATATTTCATGGATGGATATTCGGGGTATAATCAGATATCAATAGCCCCCGAAGATATAGAAAAAACATCATTCACTTGTCCGTATATGATCTTCGTCTTTCGAAGAATGCCTTTTGGTCTTTGTAATGCGCCAACAACATTTCAACGGTGAATGTTGACCATTTTCACAGACATGGTAAAGAATATTATGGAGGTCTTTATGGATGATTTTTCTGTGGTGGGGGATTCATTCGAAGACTGTCTTCAGAACTTAAGAAGAGTGCTCAAAAGATGTGTGAAGACCAATTAAGAGCTGAACTGGGAGAAGTGCCATATTATGGTACAAGAAGGGATAGTCTGGGGCATCAAGTGTACCAGTAAAAGAATTGAGGTCGACCATGCTAAGGTTGACGTGATTGAAAAGCTACTGTCACACCTCCTTTTTTTGCTACTACATCCCGCGAGGGGAGTGCTAAAGGGAGTTTTTTCAATTAAAGGACAATCAAAATAGGAAAGATTTAGAGTCACCACTTGGAAGATTTGTGGTGTCCCAAGTCACCTGTTTGAATCCCAAATCGAGGAAAAGATTGACTCTGTGTTGCAGTCCGCGAACCAGAATCTTGATAAGGAATCCTGTTAACCCGGTGTAACGACCCGGCCGGTCATTTTAGAAAATTACGCCCTAATCCCCATTTTAACTGTTTCCCTAAGTTTATTTCGGCTATTGTGGTTTGCCGGGAGAGTCGGTTCTGAAATTTGGAGTATTTTGGGACACCTAGTCCCTAAATGAGAGCTTTAAAGTTAGGAAAATGGTCCATAACCGGAACAGTGTTAAGACGACCTCGAAATGGAAATCCGATGGTTCCATTAGCTCCGTTAGGTGATTTCGGGGTTGGGAGCGTGTTCTGAATGTATTTTGGAGGTCCGTAGCTCAATTAGGCTTGAAATGCCGAAGT
Organism: Nicotiana noctiflora; assembly: GCA_032618575.1. Taxonomy (NCBI): domain Eukaryota; kingdom Viridiplantae; phylum Streptophyta; class Magnoliopsida; order Solanales; family Solanaceae; genus Nicotiana; species Nicotiana noctiflora. The sequence goes on along the minus strand of JASVEL010005398.1, from coordinate 23,417 downwards.
TTGAAATTTTGGCGAATCCGAACGATAGGTGAGATTTTGATTCGGGGGTCGGAATGGAATTCCGACAATTTCTGTAGCTTCGTTATGTGATTTTGGATATGTCCGCAAATTTTCAGGTCATTCGGACGTCGTTTGGTTGGGTTTTAGATCGAATGTGCAATTCGGAAAGTTTTAAGAAATTTAGGCTTGAATTCGATGTGAATTATGGGTTTTAATATTGTTAGACGTGTGTTGAGGATTGGAACAATTTCGAATAAGTTATTAGGATGTGTTGGTGTGTTTGGATGAGGTCCCGGGGGCCTCGGGGTGATTTCGGATGGGTAAACGGGAAGAAAACATGGAAATTGAAGGTTTAGGAGTTCTGTTTCTGTTGTTTTCGCCCCTGCGGAAATGGAACCGCAGAGGCGAGTCCGCTGAAGCGGAAACGTAATCTCGGAGGCGGGTTTGTTCGCAGGAGCGGACGTTTGTCCGCTGAGGCGGCATCACAGGTGCGAGGCTCAGACCGCAGGAGCGGTCAAGAGGCGGAACTGGGAAATCCGCAGAAGCGGATGCAGGATCGCTTATGCGAGCTCGCAGAAGCGGACACTGGTTCGCAGGAGCGAGAATTTGTCGCGGAAGCGGTTCCGCAGAAGCGGAAAATAGTAGAGGGTGTAATTATACCAGAAGTTAGAAATTTTAGAAACATTCCAAACATTTGAGGGCTCGGCTTAAGAGGCGATTTGGGAAATTTTTGAGGGAGATTCAAGGGAAATCATCAGGTAATCATCTATGGACTCATCTTATGATTAGTATTGATAATATTATGCAGTTATATCATGAAAATGGAGGAATTTGGGGTAATTTATGGAGGATTTAGCCCTAGGCTTGAACTTTAGAAAATCAAGGTTTTGAAAGGGCAAATAGAGTCCGAATTTGGTAAATCTTATATGCTTAGACTAGTATTTAGACGAGGGTTCCGAATATATAACTTTCGTGATTTTTCGATAAGCGTACCGAAAGTTGGGTTTTAGCAACTTGTGGGTTTTTGGTGTATTTTGAGTTGTTTTGATTGGGTAATGCCCAATTGGCCTATTTTGATGTTATTCTATTGATTTTTATCAGATACTATACCTGTGGAGGCCGACATTCGCGGCAAGAGGGTTGTCTCTTAGCGGTTTTGTACCGGAGTCGAGGTAAGTGGCTTGTCTAACCTCGTGTGGGGGAACTTCCACCCCTAGGATTTTTATGTGATAGCTTAAATGCCTTGTACGCGAGGTGACGAGCGCATACATGCGCTGGTTGTTGAACACATACTTTATCAAAAATGCCTAATTTGTGATATCCCTGGTTTTAGCTGATTAATTCGATATTCTTACCCGGTAGTAGTTAAAAAAGCATGATTAGGTAGTATTTTATGACTAGTTGCCTAATTGCCTTACTTGAGCTTCTTGATAGTTGTTGGCACTATTTTTGGTGAAGTTGTAGTTAAGCATATTATATATTTTTTTCTGCGCTTTCCTTTATTTGTTATGTTTGTGGACTGCGGGTTCGATTCCGGGAGACCCAAGGCTGTGGGTTCGATTCCTAGAGACCCGGAGTGATATTGGTAGGGACTGCGGGTTCGATTCCCGAGATCCTGAGTTATTGGTAGGGACTGCGGGTTCGATTCCCGAGATCCTGAGTTATTGGTAGGGACTGCGGGTTCGATTCCCGGAGATATTGATTATTTATTGAGACATGGGCTGCGAGTTCGATTCCCGGAGACCCAGAGGTACTGTCAATGGGACTGTGGGTTCGATTCCCACAGGTCCTGGACTTGTTTTATTGAGTTGGTTATTTGTTTATAGCTTAATTGTAAACGGTTGCAATAATCATCTTATTGTTGTTATTGCAGAAATTATTATCATTTAAACTATTTATTATTGTTATCATCACTATATTATTTTTTTCTCAGTAGGGCCTTGACCTTCCTCGTCATTACTCCATCGAGGTTAGGCTTGGCACTTACTGAGTACCACCGTGGTGTACTCATGCTACTCTTCTGCACACTTTTGTTGTGCAGATCCGGGTACATCAGAGGAGGCTCGTACTAGGTGATTCCGCAGCTTTCTGGGAGACTTCGAGGTATGATCTGCTACGTCCGCGGATCCGGAGGCTTCCCATCTATTCTAGTAGTACTAGTTGACATTTTTCTTCATTTCGTTGTTAGATACTCTTTACACATAGAGCCACAGTTGTATATCCTCTTTTAGTCTGTGTTACCCGTGAGATTCCGGATCTTGGTAGTGTTTACACAGTGTGTTGAAGGATGTATGTTCCACGCGGCATGGATTACATATCTTTTTATGCTATTTTTCTGCTGTTCCTTATTTAAGTGTTTATAGCTTGTATATTCCGCAACGTGTTAGGCTTACCTAGTCGTGGGGACTGGGTGCCATCACGACATGTTCACGATTGGTGAACTAGGGTCGTGATAAGTTGGTATCAGAGCTCTAGGTTCATAGGAGTTACGGGACACAGACCGGTTACTTAGAGTCTCGCCGATCGATACGGAGACGTTTGTATTTATCTACGAGGGGCTATGTAACTGTTTAGGAAACTCTTCATTTCTTTTGGATTCCTTGTCGTGCGACATTTTTGGCATCAAAAATCTAAACTATTGCTTTCCATTCTCGCACAGATGGTGAGGACACGAGCTACTCGCGACGATCAGGTACCCGCGCCCCTTGTTGCTGCCGTCAGAGACCGGGGCCGAGGTAGAGGACGAGGACACGCCCGAGGTGCAAGCCACGGCACCCGCGCGCGCCGCCGCCCTGAGGTGCCACGGGTAGACCGGGTTGGAGCGCAGGCACCCGGTACACCGACTACAGCTGCTACTACTCCGGCACTACAGGAGACCCCTGGCCCAGTTCATGAGTATGTATACCACTTTAGCTCAGGCAGGACTGCTTCCTCTCATCACAGCTACATCCCAGGCCAGGGGAGGGGCCCATACTCCCGCAGCCGTTACACCGGAGCAGCGTGTGCCAGTGGGACAGGTTCCAGATATTTTGGTTATGCCTCCTGCCGCCCCAGCACATCCCGGAGGTGGACCAGCTGCCTCTGAGGACGAGCAGCGTAGTTTGGAGAGGTTCAAGAAATATGACCCTCCAGTGTTTAGTGGTTTGGCTTCAGATGATGCATTGGGTTTTCTAGAGAAGTATCATCGTATTCTTCGTACTATGGGGATTGTGGAGACCAGTAGGGTTTCCTTCACTGCTTTTCAGTTTCGCAGGGCCGCTTATGATTGGTGGCGCACGTATGAGTTGGATAGTCCAGAGGAGTCTGCTTCATTGTCCTGGACGCAGTTTTCAGATCTATTTTTGAGAGAGTTTGTTCCTCAGAGCCTTAGGGATTCTTGGCGCTCGGAGTTTGAGCGGTTGCGACAGGGCTCCATGTCAGTATCGGAGTATGCTATCAGTTTCACCCGTCTTGCCAGACATGCACCATCCTTGGTAGCCACGGTCCGGGAGAGGGTGCGGAGGTTTATTGAGGGCCTGATTCCGCCGATCCGATCCAGCATGGCCAGGGAGTTGGAGACAGATATATCCTATCAGCAGGCGGTGAGCATCGCCAGGAGTATCGAGAGTATGCTCCCTAGAGAGCGGGGAAAGAGGGAGGCCAAGAGGTCTCGTGAATCGGGCCATTTCTCTGGTGCCCGCAATTCAGCAGCCGGTCGTTTTGGCAGGGGTTATTTCGGTCATCTAGTTCATTCATCATTACCAGCAGCTGGTAATACTCCAGCTCCTCCAGCACCTCAGGAGCCTTACTATGCTCCCCCAGTTTCCAGTGCACCTCCTGCGCGGGGTACCTCAAGGGGTCAGTCCAGCGGGAGCGGGGCCGGTCAGTCACAGCCACCGCGTCCTCCTAGGGCTATTTTTGAGTGCATGGATACTCGCCATTTGGTTAGGGAGTGCCCTAGGCGTAGGAGGGGAGCACCTCTACAGACTTTGCAGCCTCAGCATGGTACATAGGGTCAGCAGGCCATCGTTCCAGCCCCAGCTGCTACTCCACCTACCCAGCCAGCCAGGGGCGAGGATCAGCGTGATAGAGGCAGCCCTCGAGAGAGGGGTCGGACCAGATTTTATGCTATTCCTGGTCGTGCCGGAGCTGTCTCCTCTAATTTTGTTATCACAGGTATTATTCTGGTTAGTCACAGGGAGGCATCGGTTCTATTCGACCCTGGTTCCACTTTTTCATATGTGTCTTCTTACTTTGCTTCTCATCCGGGTGTGCCTCGGGATTCTTTGAGTGCCCCCATTTATGTTTCCACTCCGGTGGGTGATTCTTTGGCTGTGGACCGTGTATATCGGTCGTGTTTGGTTACCATTTGTGATTTTGAGACCAGAGCAGATCTATTGTTGCTCGGGATGGTCGATTTTGATATTATTCTGGGCATGGACTGGTTGTCTCCCCATTACGCTATTCTTGATTGTCACGCCAAGACCGTGACACTGGCTATGCCAGGCATTCCACGTATTGAGTGGAGTGGTACCCTAGATAACACCCCCGGCCGTGTTATTTCTTTTCTCAGAGCTCAGCGTATGGTTGAGAAGGGGTGTGCTGCTTATCTAGCCTATGTGCGGGACGTCGGTATTGACACTCCCTCTATTGATTCCGTTCCTGTGGTACGTGACTTTGCTGATGTATTTCCAGCTGATCTCCCGGGCATGCCGCCCGACAGAGACATTGACTTTGCTATTGACTTGTTGCCGGGCACTCAGCCCATTTCTATTCCACCGTACCGTATGGCTCCTCTTGAGTTAAAGGAGTTGAAGGATCAGTTACATGAGTTATTGGGTAAGGGTTTCATTCGACTCAGTGTTTCTCCTTGGGGTGCTCCTGTATTGTTTGTGAAGAAAAAGGACGGTTCTATGCGTATGTGTATTGACTATCGTCAGCTGAACAAGGTTACAATGAAGAACCGGTATCCTTTGCCCCGTATTGATGATTTATTTGACTAGCTACAGGGCGCACATGTGTTTTCTAAGATTGGTTTACGCTCTAGGTATCACCAGCTGAAGATTCGGGAGCTAGATATCCCGAAGACTGCCTTCAAGACTCGGTATGGTCACTATGAGTTCCTCGTGATGTCTTTTGGGCTAACTAATGCCCCAGCAGCCTTTATGCATTTGATGCACAGGTGTGTTCAGGCCTTATCTGGACTCGTTCGTGATTGTCTTCATTGATGATATTCTAGTATATTCCCGGAGCCGGGAAGAGCACGAGCAGCATTTGAGGATAGTGCTTCAGATTCTGAGGGAGAAGCAGCTTTATGCCAAGTTCTCTAAATGTGAATTCTGGTTGAGTTCGGTGGCATTTTTGGGCCACGTGGTGTCGAGTGATGGTATTCGAGTAGATCCGAGGAAGGTGGAGGCCGTGCAGAGTTGGCCCAGACCCTCCTCCGCTACCGAGATTCGTAGTTTCCTTGGTTTGGCGGGCTATTACCGTCGTTTCGTAGAGGGGTTCTCTTCGATCGCAACACCTATGGCCTGATAGACCCAAAAGGGTGCCCCTTTTCAGTGGATAGATGATTGTGAGGCGAGCTTTCAGAAGCTCAAGACAGCTTTGACTTTGGCCCCTATATTGATGTTGCCTACAGGTTCGGGGTCCTATACTGTATATTGTGATGCCTCACGAGTTGGACTCGGTGCGGTATTGATGCAGGATGGTAAGGTGATTGCCTACGCGTCGAGACAGCTAAAGGTGCATGAGAAAAATTACCCTGTTCATGATCTGGAGCTAGCTGCCATTGTTCATGCCTTGAAGATTTGGCGTCATTATTTATATGGGGTTCCTTGTGAGATCTACACCGATCACCGGAGCTTGCAGCACTTGCTTAAGCAGAAGGACCTGAATATGCGTCAGAGGAGATGGTTGGAGCTACTGAAGGACTATGATATTACTATTCTCTATCATCCGGGCAAGGCTAATGTGGTTGCCGATGCCTTGAGTCATCAGGTAGAGAGTTTGGGGAGTTTGGCGTATCTACCAGCTTCAGAGAGGCCTATGGCGATGGATGTTCAGGCTTTATCCAGGCAGTTTGTTAGATTGGATCTTTTGGAGCTCAGCCGGATTCTGGCATGTGTAGTTTCTCGGTCTTCTCTATTTGACCGCATCAGGGAGCGTCAGTTCGACGACCGTCATTTGCTTGTCCTTCCAGGATAGAGTTCGGCGTGGTGATGCTCGAGATGTTACCATCGGGGATGATGGAGTTATGAGGATGCAGGGGCGTATCTGTGTGCCTAATGTAGATGATCTTCGAGAGCTGATTCTAGCAGAGGCACATAGCTCGCGGTATTCCATCCATCCGGGAGCCGCGAAGATGTATCAGGACTTGAAACAACATTACTGGTGGAGGCGGATGAAGAGGGATATATTTGATTATGTTTCTAGATGCCTCAACTGCCAGCAGGTGAAGTATGAGCATCAGCGTCCGGGTGGATTGATGCAGAAGATCGAGATTCCCGAGTGGAATTGGGAGCGCATTACCATGGACTTTGTATCTGGACTTCCACGGACGGTTAGGAAGTTTGATTCCATTTGGGTCATTATGGATCGGCTGACCAAGTCCGCCCATTTTATACCGGTGAGTACTACCTATTCGTTGGAGCGACTGGCGGAGATCTATATCAGAGAGATAGTTCGGCTGCACGGTATTCCAGTTTCCATTCATTTCAGATAGAGGCACTCAGTTCACTTCACGGTTCTGGAGAGCTGTACAGCAGGAGTTAGGTACTCGGGTGGAGCCGAGCACATCATTTCACCCCTAGACTGATGGGCAGTCCGAGCGCACTATTCAGGATTTTGGAGGATATGCTCCGTGCATGCGTGATTGAGTTTGGAGGTTCATGGGATCACTTCTTGTTGCTGGCAGAGTTTGCTTATAACAACAACTACTAGTCTAGTATTCAGATGGCACCGTATGAGGCACTATATGGTAGGAGGTGCAGGTCTCCCTTGGGTTGGTTTGAGCCGGGCGAGGCCAGGTTGCTAGGTACTGATATGGTTCAGGATGCTATGGACAAGGTCAAGGTGATTCAGGACAGACTTCGTGCAGCCCAGTCTAGACAGAAGAGCTATGCGGACAAGAAGGTTCGCGATGTGGCTTTTATGGTTGGCTAGCGGGTTCTTCTTCGAGTCTCGCCCATGAAGGGCGTTATGAGGTTCGGGAAGAAAGGGAAGCTGAGTCCCAGATTTATTGGCCCTTTTGAGATTTTGAGGCGTATTGGGGAGGTTGCCTATGAGTTAGCCTTACCTCCTAGTCTAGCCGGAGTTCACCCCGTATTTCATGTCTCCATGCTCCGGAGGTACCATGGTGACCCGTCGCATGTGTTGGATTTCACTTCTATTCAGCTAGACAAGGATCTGTCTTATGTTGAGGAGCCAGTAGCCATTCTAGACAGGCAGGTTAGAAAGCTAAGGTCAAAGAACATCGCTTCGGTCAAGGTTCAGTGGCGGGGACAGCCGGTCGAGGAGGCGACTTGGGAGACTGAGCAGGATATGCGCAGCCAGTACCCTCATCTTCTCACTACTCCAGGTATGTTTTCTATGCTCGTTCTAGGACGAACGAATCTTTTAAGGGTGGGAAGATGTAACGACCCGGCCGGTCATTTTAGAAAATTACGCTCCAATCCCCAATTTAACTGTTTCCCTAAGTTTATTTCGGCTATTGTGGTTTGCCGGGAGAGTCGGTTATGAAATTTGGAGTATTTTGGGACACCTAGTCCCTAAATGAGAGCTTTAAAGTTAGGGAAATGGTCCGTAACCGGAACAGTGTTAAGACGACCTCGGAACGGAAATCTGATGGTTCCATTAGCTTCGTTAGGTGATTTCGGGGTTGGGAGCGTGTTCTGAATGTATTTTGGAGGTCCGTAGCTCAATTAGGCTTGAAATGCCGAAGTTTGAAATTTTGGCGAATCCGAACGATAGGTGAGATTTTGATTCGGGAGTCGGAATGGAATTCCGACAATTTTTGTAGCTTCGTTATATGATTTTGGATATGTCCGCAAATGTTCAGGTCATTCAGACGTCGTTTGGTTGGGTTTTAGATCGAATGTGCAGTTGGGAAAGTTTTAAGAAATTAAGGCTTGAATTCGATGTGAATTATGGGTTTTAATGTTGTTAGACGTGTGTTGAGGATTGGAACAAGTTCGAATAAGGTATTAGGATGTGTTGGTGTGTTTGGATGACGTCCCGGGGGCCTCGGGGTGATTTCGGATGGGCAAACGAGAAGAAAACATGGAAATTACAGGTTTAGGAGTTCTGTTTCTGTTGTTTTCGCCCCTGCGGAAATGGAACCGCAGAGGCGAGTCCGCTGAAGCGGAAACGTAATCGCGGAGGCGGGTTTGTTCGCAGGAGCGGACGTTTGTCCGCTGAGGCGGCATCGCAGGTGCGAGGCTCAGACGGCAGGAGCGGTCAAGAGGCGGAACTGGGAAATCCGCAGAAGCGGATGCAGGATCGCTTATGCGAGCCCGCAGAAGCGGACACTGGTTCGCAGGAGCGATAATTTGTCGCGGAAGCGGTTTTGCAGAAACGGAAAATAGTCCGCAGAAGCGAAAATCGCAGAGGGTTTAATTATACCAGAAGTTAGAAATTTCAGAAACATTCCAAACATTTGAGGGCTCGGCTTAAGAGGCGATTTGGGCAATTTTTTAGGGAGATTCATGGGAAATCATCAGGTAATCATCTATGGACTCATCTTACGATTAGTATTGATAATATTATGCAATTATATCATGCAAATGGAGGAATTTGGGGTAATTTATGGAGGATTTAGCCCTAGGCTTGAACTTTAGAAAATCAAGGTTTCGAAAGGGCAAATGGAGTCCGAATTTGGTAAATCTTATATGCTTAGACTCGTATTGAGATGAGGGTTCCGAATATATAACTTTCGTGATTTTTCGATAAGCGTACCGAAAGTCGGGTTTTGGCAACTTGTGGGTTTTTGGTGTATTTTGAGTTGTTTTGATTGGGTAATGCCCAATTGGTCTATTTTGATGTTATTCTATTGATTTTTATCAGATACTAAACCTGTGGAGGCCGACATTCGCGGCAAGAGGGTTGTCTCTTAGCGGTTTTGTACCGGAGTCGAGGTAAGTGGCTTGTCTAACCTCGTGTGGGGGAACTTCCACCCCTAGGATTTTTATGTGATCGCTTAAATGCCTTGTACGCGAGGTGACGAGCGCGTACATGCACTGGTTGTTGAACACATACTTTATCAAAAATGCCTAATTTGTGATATCCCTGTTTTTAGCTGATTAATTCGATATTCTTACCCGGTAGTAGTTAGAAAAGTATGATTAGGTAGTATTTTATGACTAGTTGCCTAATTGCCTTACTTGAGCTTCTTGATAGTTGTTGGCACTATTTTCGGTGAAGTTGTAGTTAAGCATATTATATTTTTTTTTCTGTGCTTTCCCTTATTTGTTATGTTTGTGGACTGCGGGTTCGATTCCCGGAGACCCAGGGCTGTGGGTTTGATTCCCAGAGACCCGGAGTGATTTGTAGGGACTGCGGGTTCGATTCCCGAGATCCTGAGTTATTTGAAGGGACTGCGGGTTCGATTCCCGAGATCCCGAGTTATTTGTAGGGACTGCGGGTTCGATTCCGGAGATCCTGAGTTATTTGTAGGGACTGCGGGTTCGATTCCCGGAGACCCAGAGGTACTGTCAATGGGACTGTGGGTTCGATTCCCACAGGTCCTGGACTTGTTTTATTGAGTTGGTTATTTGTTGTTAGCTTAATTATAGACGGTTGCAATAATCATCTTATTGTTGTTATTGCGGAAATTATTATCATTTAAACTGTTTATTATTGTTATCATCACTATATTATTGTTTTCTCAGTAGGGCCCTGACCTTCCTCGTCACTACTCCATCGAGGTTAGGCTTGGCACTTACTGAGTACCACCGTGGTGTACTCATGCTACTCTTCTGCACACTTTTGTTGTGCAGATCCAGGTACATCAGAGCAGGCTCGTACTAGGTGATTCCGCAGCTTTCAGGGAGACCTCGAGGTATGATCTGCTACGTTCGCGGATCCGGAGGCTTTTCTTTCTATTCCGATAGTATTAGTTGACATTTTTCCTTCATTTCGTTGTTAGATACTCTTTACACATAGAGCCACAGTTGTATATCCTCTTTTAGTCTGTGTTACCCGTGAGATTCCGGATCTTGGTAGTGTTTACACAGTGTGTTGAAGGATGTATGTGCCATGCGGCACGGATTACATATCTTTTTATGCTATTTTTTCGTTGTTCCTTATTTAAGTGTTTATAGCTTGTATTTTCCGCAACGTGTTAGGCTTACCTAGTCGTGGGGACTGGGTGCCATCACGACATGTTCACGATTGGTGAACTAGGGTCGTGACACCCGGGAGAAGGTGTTACGCATTCCTGAGTTCAGTGGTTCTAGCACGGTCTCAACTGTTATATTTGGCTAAATATCTGATTTTAATACAAATTCAAATCTATGTGCATTTTTACCTTTTAACCGCTTTTGATTATTATTATTTTATAAGAATTGCAACGTCGTGAAAACACATCTCGAACCACGTCACATCAATGTACCCGTAGTTATTGACATATTTCAACTACATTGAGATTTGAATTTGAGTCACATAAATATGCACCCGAGTTTAAGAAAGTAAATTATTAAAAGCGCGCCTAAAGAGACTAGCGCATTATTATCTTTAGGGAATGCCGTGAAATTCTCTAGACGTCCTATCCCGAATTCTAAATGATTTATTTTAACCAATTATTGAGGACCCCGCGATTTGTGCATTTTATTTGGAGAGGCTCGTCTCATTTTTATTTAAAGGTCCGCCCTAAAGTAAGCTATGATTTTTCTATATTATTTGTCCCTAAAAGAAATAAAGAGAAAGCCCTAATTACTTAATATTACAAAGTCGGGCTTCGAGTTCGAGTCCGAGCCCAAACAAAAGGAAGGACCTTTTAATTTGAATCCGCTACCTAACTCAAGGCCCAAACTTATATTGTGTTTATCAAATAACAATAGAGTTCAACAACGTACACTTATTCAGATTAAATACTTTATTTATGTCCATTGATCAAACTACCACTTCGTTTAAGTGGCGAGTCGATGGTGCCTGGTTGTTCAAATGAGTTGCTGATATTAATTACTAATACACTATTAAAACCTATGTTGAAATAAGGAATTAAATTAAATGAAAGAATTGACATTAATAACTAATCCGTTAGTATTAACTAACACAATACTAACCTGAAATACGTGTTAGAAAAACAAAGTGGACATGGCCATCACACACTGGTGACCTCAACAGTTTCTGACTCTTGTATTAAACAGAAATAAACGCTAAACTACACATGTATTAACTATATGAGAACTATTGCTAAACCATCACAAGTTTAACAGTCAATGGAGTACATATGGAGGCCTGCTGAAATTTTGCATTATACTATCATCACCAGCTAAACCAAACTAAATTGCTAAACGCATGCAATGTGTCTAATTAGTCTAACAACATACTATTTAACAGTCCAAATTAGTTCAAGTACATTCCAATTCATACAAAATAAATACAAACTGGCTATCATTTGTTCTAGTGCTACATCTTGAACATAGATCCTACGAGGAAAGCAAATGTGCATTTTTCACCTCACTTTTTTTTTAACTTCATCTTCAAATTCAAACTTACATCAACACATGGTTTCAGAAATGTGTAACTGGAAATGTTTACAAATGGAAAAGAAAGAAGAAAGATTAGTAGCAGCAGTAATAACATCAACGGAACAGAAACTCCAACAGCAATAATCAGCAAATAACCCTAGAATTAGCTCGAACAAACACGTTTTAACTTGAGAATACCCAGCAAATACTTGAAAATGTCAACCGACTCATGCTCGTACCAAAAACAAGTTTAATTGGACCTAAAACTATTTGAAATCAGCCTAATACACCTCAGAAATTCAGTAGCTAGATTTTGAACGAAAAGATGTGAATGAATCAGCTAGAACTCAGAATTATTCTACAACACCCAATGAAACAGTAAATTTGATATATGTATCTGTACTCTCAGTGTATAATTAGTGGTTTCCAAAGTATTTTCCTCTCTTTCATCACTGGACTCACAAAATTGATTTTTTAGCACCCAAAGAAGACCCAAGAAAACTGATTGCTTCCTTTCTAACTTCTAATATTCTTTCAAGTTTGACCTCTGAAAAATGTTTTGAAAAGCCGACTCTCTATTCTAGATCCCTTATCATAATCTCTCAATGTGTGTTCTCCCACTTTAAAATTCCCTTAAACTCTCTGTTTTTTCTTCCCTCGTTTACAATGTCTGAATTGTTCTCCTTTTAAAGATCAAACTTACTTTTTTTTTATTCAAACACTTTTCTTCCCATGTGCATCCCTTTTAGCTTTTTCATTATTACTCCTATGTTATCTTTGCTTTCCAACTCTTAAAAGGCATCAAACAAGGTGGTAATCCACTAGTAAACCCCCTTTAGATTTTTTAATTCAATTGTTATGGGCACCCATTTGGCTAATCATTTCCCATACCACCATGGTGTGTTCCCCACTAATGTATTAGTTTAATTTAACTGTTATGGGCACCCTATTGTTTAATACTTTCCCCTTAAACTTACCCACACTATCATGTTTATTCCCCACTATTACTAAACAATTCATTAGATTAATGTCCACTAGTGCTCTTAGTGACATATCACTAAACCCTTTCAAGTTTTGAATCCCAAAATACCCCCGTGGAATCCCTGCAACTACTATCCTACCTCAACCCATGTACTAACCCCATCAGCTATAACCAATTGACCTAATAAGAAACCTACCCACTAACTAAATTAACCTAAACTAATTCCTAATTAATCAGTAGAACAAATAAAATTGAATCTAAACCAAAGCCATGTTAAAGATGGATAAGGGATATTTCTTACAGTCTGCAATGTTCATAGAAATAGTTAAAAAAGATAATGAATTGGGAATTCGAGGAAGCACTAGTTATTTACTAACTAAGACTCACATTGAGGTGTTACATGGGATCAAACATCAAACGAAACAAATTAAAGCAATATACAATTAAACAAATTGTCATGGATTTACACAATCGACTTACGTACACTAACTGATTCGAGATGTTTAATAAAAAATCAGAGAAAATCAAAACAATTAACAAGATTGCAACCGGCTTTTCAATACATACTTAATTGAATCAAAACTAAAGGAAAAATAATGAGGAACAAATTAATGAAACGGAATGGAAAACCAACGAACAAAGCTGAAAAGATGAAACTTACCTGAATTAGACCGAAACTCAAAATTGAAAATTTCCAAAGTTCTTTCTACTTGTGGGCCGAGACAGACTTTAACCATGTGTTTTCGACGGAAAACACATGGATAAAGTCAGTCTCTGACTTAAATTTCATGGAACTGGCCCGGTTTAATTTTAACTTTGATCTAAAATCTGAGACGATCTACGAGGATTAGAAAGGAGTTGATTAAGGATTCATGGTGAGGATGGTCAGGTAGTGGTATGGTATCAATATGGGGTCAAGGGAAGACGGCTAGGTTTTTGGGGTCGATTTCATTGATCTATGATTCAAAGGGTTCTATGAGGATTTGAAAGTAAGTGAGTGTGGATTCGGAATAAGGGGCGCTTGGTGGTTCAGGGGTGTAAGTTTGGTGGTCATTAGCGTCGGGACCACCGGCTTAAGGTGGTCGAAATGGAGGCGGCTAGCTACGGTTGCTCATCTCTTTGAGGTTTGAGAGAGACGAAGAGAGAGTGTCTGAAGGGGCGGGGTAGGATTTAGAATTATTTACTGGGGGAGTGATTTGATCCAGGTCGTTAGATCAATTAAGATCAACAACTTGGATCAATTCATTTAAGGGAACTGTGTCGTTTGGCCCCTTCTAAGATCGGGTTGGTCTTTGGGGGAAACGGGTCGGGGTGGCTAGATGGGCATGATCTGATGATCTTGACCGTTGGATATGTGAGATCCAACGGCTCAGAATGGACGTGACAAAAATGACGTCGTTTGGACAGTGTTGTTGCCACAAAAAGTTGGACCGGGTATGTGAAGACTTTTTGGGCTTGGAATTTTCTTTAAACCGGCCCAATTCCAATTTTTCTTCTATTTTTGTTTTGTTTTCTCTTATTTTAACCCTAATTTAAAAACCAAAATCCTAGATTAAATCATAAAATCAAAATTAACTTAAAATACTAATTAACTCTTAATCCCACATAATTATACACCAATTAACACAACTAGACATCAAATGCTAAAAATGCAAAGTAATTTTTTTTTATTAATTAAACAAATAAACACGCACACACAAACGCAAACAATAAGAGAAAAATAGAAAAAAATCCACAAAAATTATAAACAACTCAAACTATTTTATTTGAATTTTTGGGAGTAATTCTCATTTAGGGCAAAAATCACGTGCTCACAGTTGCCCCTCTTTGCCCGTAAATATGAAGAGTTTTCGTGCAAAGATAAGTGAGTGGATGTGAGCACATAATTTTTGCACCGGGCAAATAATTCCAATATTAAAATAAATATATTTTTGAGTGTAATTACATGCCTTGTTTGAAATTAGCTACACTTTGTGTGTTTGAATAATTAGAAATTAGAAAAATAAAAAAATAGGTTAGGAAATTACTTTGTTTTAATTAATTAGTTTTAAGAAGAAAACCATCAAAAAAATATAGTAGTTTTAAGTAGTGAAAAATTAGGAAAAAATAGTAGAAAATTGTCAAAAAATACTAGATAATTAAAATAAGTAGGAAATTAAGTTTTTATAATATTCATAAAAGAAAAAGAAAAAAAAGTGGTGTCTTAATAATTTGAAAAATCAGAAAATAAAAAAAAAGGGGTACATTGGGTTCGAATGTTTTGGGGCCAAAACAAATTAAATCCGAAGGCCCAAATGCATTGGCCCAAGTGATCTGGTCCATAAGTCTTGAAATAGCGGGATCTCAGTCGTTCATTGCATCATCTAACGGCTGAGAATATTAGCGGATCTTTTATTTTTTGATAATTAATTGAGGATTGATCATAGCCGTTCATTTGAAGTGATCTAAGGGGTGGGAGTCTTAGGTCTCTTAAGTGACCAAACGACGCCGTTCTAGTGACAATTCGTTTGAGCCGTTGATCTCCATCAAACCAACGGCCCAGATTTCATTATACTCCTCGCCTATAAAAGGCCTTTGTCTGAAGCAGCCGGCCATTTTTCATAACACTTAACCCTAGCCGCCCTTGATGTCTTCTCTTCTCTCCTTCTTCATCTTCTTCACTCTCATGGAACCCTAGCTGACCATGGCGGCCACCACCCTCCACGGTGGTCGCCGGCCTCTCCTAACCCCTCCCCTCTCTATTTTTCTTCCTTTTTATTCTTCTTTTCCGACCAAACACCTAGAATCCCCAAAAAACAGACCTCTCTTTAAAACGCCGGTCACCGGAAACTACCACCGGTGACCACCCAAACAACGAGAACCCTCTCCAAACCAACGCCAAAAGAACCCCCTTGACCTGATCTACCCAACCATATAAGCCACCACCCTCGAATCTTCCCCAATCCCGTCGAATATCCAAAACAAAGTCGCCGGAAACCTAACTCCGGCGACTCAAAACTCAACCTCAATCAAGATCTAGCCTTTTACCCTCCCCAAACACCCCTCTGCAACTAAGAGTCCTAAAGACTTCGTCTTGAAGTCTGAAACCAGAAAAACAGAGATAAAATGAGAATAAATGAAAAAAAAGGAACTAGAGTCTGGGGTAAATACTTGAAAAGAAAATAACAGAGGGCTAGGAAAGCTTGGGGGACAGACCCCGCTAAGCTAAGTGCCTCATTTACCTTTCTGTTTAATTTTTGTTTCTTTATTTTCTATTTTCTTGCTTTACATGCCTTTTTTTCTTGTACTTCGCATGATTAGTTATAAGGTTCTTATCATTTGTTTCTTTTTTTTTGTTTGTTTCACATCGTTTGCCTGTGTCTCTGATGTTTAGTCATAAGGCTTCTTAACCCGTTCTTTTGAGCCTGTTAGTGATAGGATTTTTGTTTGTTATTTGTTTTCTTTTGATCTCATGGTTCTTTGCTCTAAGTTTAGAGATTTCATCTCTTCCTCGTCATTTTAATTGTTGATTTTTGATTCACTGCAAAAAGCATGACCGTTGATCTTTGTCTCTTATTTCTTCTGTTTGTTGCTTAAAGTCATTGCTAATAAGCTCAAGTTACTTTGACTCTTTTTCTTTTCTTCATTTTTATTAAATCAAATAATTTTTGGATCTGTTTTGACTGCTCTTATTGCTTTGGCTTGAATGATCTATGATAGAACTAGGCTTCATTTTCATATCGTTTATCTTCATGGTATTCTTTTGTTTCGCTTGTTTCAAATCATGTTCTGTTTCCGTTGAGTCAAAAGAGTTACCTTGATTCCCTTTCCTTCTTCATCTTGTAAACATTACAGTCCTTGATCTGTTTAGCTTTTATAGTCTAGCTTTCTCCTATTGTCATGCATGCTTAGTTCTAATACTAGCTTAACTTTATTCTCTTTTTATCTTTATATTAAGTTGCTTTGTAGTATCCTGATTGATCTTCCCCGTTTCTTCTTCACCCTTTGTTATATCTAGAATTTTCTTATTTTTGTTTGGCCTTCAACATTTCATCTTTTAAATTAGATATCTCTTTTGTCTCCCTTCATGCTTTAGCTTAGCCGTTTAACTCTTGATTAGGGTTCATTCTATTCAGATTTCCATGCTCTTATTGTTTTCTCTTCTCTACATTAGCTTGATTCTAGGGTTAGCAGTTTGGTTCTCATGTCTGATTAGGCCATGTTTAATTTTTCTTATTAACTGTTTGTGAGAGTTGAGCTTCTATACATGTCTATGCCCATGAACCTTAAGGTTTTGGGGGGTTTTTAATATGTCATCTGACATAAAATGGTTGCAACTAAGCCTACTTGATGTTTAATTGACACTTTGCTATTTGAAATTGAGTTTGTGAGTCTGATTGATTAAGATTCAACATTATCCAACTTCTTCTCTGAGTTTTGATTAGTTGATAAACATATTTGGTTTCATGTGGTTATGTGTGCAATTGTGTATTGAAATGGCTAAGTTTACAATAGTTTTGTTAAGATGAGCAGTGATTAATACTCATTAACCTTAGGGGAATTGGTTATAGCTGTTAGTGCTGAGTTTCATGAAAATGGCTAGTTTTGAAATAGGTTAAAACTGAAAATCAAATAACAATAGGTTATAAGATAAATAGGTGACCAAAGAGTGGTCAATTTTGCAAATTGACCAACTCTACAAGGTCTAGCACACTGGCCCACCTTAAAGGGGCTGGTTGTGCAAAAGTGGTGCAAGTCTGCAAGCTCAGACTTACCAAGGCTCAATTTAAGCCCTGAATCACAGGTGGCTAGGTCTGCAAAGACCTTGGCCCAGCTTGTGTTCAGTTTAAAAGGTTGGAATTCCCAAAAATTGGCTAAGTTTGCAAATGCAGACTTGCCCTGGCTCTGTTTGAGCCCTGAACTTTAGGTGGCTAGGTCTGCAAAGACATTAGCCCAGCCTATGTTCAGTAATTGGGCTTCAATTGCCCAAGCTAAGTCTCAACTTGAGACTGGCCATTGATTAAATAGTTTAATAAAGCAGGCTAGTCCTGCAGTTAGTTTTGAAAGAGATTAAATAGGTTAATTATGCAAGAATTGGCTAAGTCTGCAAATGCAGACTTGTCCAGGCTCATTTTTGAGCCCTGAACCACAGGTGGCTAAGCCTGCAAAGGCTTGGGCCCAGCCTGTGTTCAGCAAATGGGTTTAATTGCCCAAGCTAAGTCTCAACTTGAGACTGGATAGGTTTTAAATAGGTAATTATAGTAATAAGGCAGGCTGGTCCTGCAGTTAACTGAAATTGAACTAAAAGAGGCTAAAATTGAAATAGTTCCCTAAAGTAGAATTGGCCAGTCCTTAAATACCAATGCAAGGACTGGCCATTAGTTAAATAAACCCCAAAATGCTGGAAACCTGACCTAGGTAGGTCAGGTAATTCAGCAGTGTCCTTAGGGGCATAATTGGAAGCCAAATTGGTAAAATAGTGAATTTCATAGAACATATAGGGTTAAGGGAGTCATTTGTACCCCTAATTTCTGCAATTTTGCAGAGATTAAAGGGTATAATGGTCTCCCTAAAATGGAAAATCTGTAAAAATCTTTAACCCCTAAGGTTACATTGGTAAAAGGCCCATAAAGGGAATCTTTAGAACCTTCCAGCACATGCTGGAAGGGTTTTTGATAACAGAAATATGGGTCTAAGTGTAAGTTTAATAATTTTAAGAGGGGAGAAGTGGGATTTAATCCTATTCTTTCTCCCCAAGTCATCAGCCCTTGCCCATTCCTATATATATCACCTAAAAAGGGGCTGATAGGGGGACTCAAAAATCATTTTCTGGAATTTCTTCAATTATTTCTAGGGGCTGGCTTTTGAAAAGAAAGTTCAGAGAAATAGATTAGTAATTCAGCAATAGGCATCTTTCTTGCATTTTGGAGTAAGAACTTGGGGATATTCTTCTAATTTTTGGGTTCTTTGCTCGAATTTTTGTCTGGATTTCTACTTGCTTCGCTGTGGGATTCCTGCTTGCTCTTGCTATGGTTTCTATTTTGTGGATCTTCAATCAATCACTGTTGCATTGCCTTTGTTCGAGTCTTGCTGTGCTTACTGCTTAATCCATTAGACTCATTGGATTCTCTTATTGATTCAGGTACACTACTGTCCAATCAAAGTTGTATTGATGATTTTGTTGAAATAAAAATGAAGATCCAGATTAGATTATATGCTGCTATGTAGTTTGTAGTTTAATGTTATTAGTTTAAGTTTGTAACTTATTTATTGTAGTAGAATGTAGTAGCTGAAAAAACAAAAACCAAACAAAACCATGTAATAACTAGTATTATGATGGTAGCATAGTAGTAGTATAGTATAGATAATACATCACCTAGTTAAAAATAAGTAAAACACATCGCCTAGTTAAAAATAGGTAAAACTTTAAGATATAAGTTAGCTAACCACGGGTTTAAATCATTAGCTGTTCTTCACAGTAGTATCGTAAGCCTTAATCACGTAGTTACTCGTATGTTGTGGATCTGCACTTAAGCATAGGCAAGCTTTGAAGAAGAAAAACGTTAGTGCGAGCCACAGTCCGTTCATAACCGGGTTAACAATACTGTAATGAGCTAAGTCATAGTAGAATCAGTGGTGTAGTTGTGTTTAAGCCTTGAATAACTTAAATATAAGTACTCAGGTTATTATAATCAAGTAATCAGAACCACGAGTCTTGCTAATGTAATTAGCGTGATTTAGAGATCAATGTCCAGATTTGAATGAGTTTAAGGTTGGAAATGAACAGATGAAGTAACTATTAGGATGAGACTAGATTTGAGATTATCAAATAGGCTTAATTCATATTAAAATCAGTAGTGTAACAGTGTAGTTGTAAATCACTCATCTTATCTTTAATAATCATCATACTTTTCACATGTAGTTAGCTTCTTAATCTCTCAACTAATAAGTAACATGGATGCTAGTGTAAATTCGTTATTAGGGATCAAAAATAGAAATAGTCCTTTAATTCAATCCTCATGTACAGTAGCTAGTTATAATTCATAATTAACACTGATAATTTGTGTATTGATTTTCTCTTTTTGATAAATAAAAGTGCAATTTGATTTTATTATTAATTCCAGATGTTTACGTTTATCTTCAGTTATTTACTCTCATTATTATTGTTCCCATTTGGTTTGGGCCCAGCATATCTATCGGGCCAGAGTTATTGTATAAAACCAACCTGGCTGATGAGCAGAAGCTCGAAGACAACTTGGGCCTTTAAGGCCTGAGCAGGCTTATCGTCTGCTTGTATATTAGAGTAAAGACCCAGGCCCAATAAAGAAAAGACAAGGGCTGCCTGGGTCTGTTAATTTCGAAAGGGTTAAGGGAAAAACAGTATAGAAAATATAGTATACATTAAGATTGAACCTTTAAAATTAAATTGGGACGAGCCTCGAACGATATTAAACAACGGGGCCCCCTTTTAGTAATAAGATAATGTGAATAGACTCGGGAAAGCTAATAGCGAATTCCATAGCTTCTACCTAAAGACTTAAAAGCCGCTAGTCGTTATTAGGCACGATTTAATATACTTTCCTTAAATACGAGTGTGCACTTGGTGCGACTCAAATCCCAAATCCCGGCAAAGCCGAAATGTACTAAAAGTCACAGGCGTACTGGTTGCGGTGTGACTCGAGGTGCGTTTTCGCGATCTCGCAATTCTTTAAAATATTAAAAGTAAAAGAACTTATTTGTTGTTAAAATCTATATTAGGTCAAATAAGAGTCAAGAACGACAATTGAGCGACCGTTCTAAAATCACGGAACCCGGGAATGCCTAACACCTTCTCCCGGGTTAACAGAGTTCCTTATCCAGATCTTTGTTTCGCAGGCATTACAAAAAGAGTCAATTTCCTCGGATTCGGGATTAACCGGTGACTTGGGACACCATTATCTTCTCAAGTGGCGACTCTATTTATTAAAACAAAAATCCCGAACTGATTGTCCTTTAAGTGGAAAAACTCCTTCCTCTATGCTATTATATCCGTTTCGGGTATTTGAACATCAAGGTATACCCTATGAGCGTATTTATATGCTTTTTCCGGTGTGGGGTAGTAAAAAGGGAGGTGTGACAACTCTGGCGACTCTGCTGGGGACCCCAACCCCGAACTTCGATTTCAGGGTTTAAGAACTCGAGCTCCTTAGAATTACCGTTCGTGATATTGTTTGACTTCACTATATGATTTCAACAACATGCTATGCGCTTTATCGCTTTGATATTATGTGGATTGTATATAAAAATTGTGCCGAAAACCCTTCTCTTCTACACCCCCAGGGATATGCTTACTGGTTGAGACTCTCCTTTCTATTAAGTCACCCCAAATTAAGAAAATAGAGGCCGGATAAGTTACAAAGTCAATTGACTCCGCGAGTCACCGGTACGTAGCCCCCTTCTCGATCCGAGTTGTCCGCTCGGGTACACGGTCTAGCATTCCATGAAACCGGAAGATTTTGAACATAGGTCTAGGACGATTATTTGCATCATATATGACTTAGGGGACTCAACATAGGGGTTGGGTCCGTCTAGGACAGGTGACCCGGTATTTGAAAAAGACCGAGCATACTATATGTTGCATTATTATTGTCCTTGATCGTTATGCGGACCGGCAAAAATCTCGAGATTAGAAAATTGTTGAAAAGAAAAAAGAGAGAGAGAAATAAGAATTAGTGAAAATGGGTATCCAGAAAATCTGAAAATTTGAAAAAAAAATGATTTTGTTGTTGAAATAATTGGTCAAATAATCTGACCGAACTACGCAGGTTTGATTCTTACCATTAGGTGGGATACGTAGGCAACCCTTAAACGGGTCCAACCACACTTTTAGAAAAAGACTAAAAAAGATTTTTCCTTTTCAAATAATCGAAGTGATTGCTATTTTTGGAAACAGCCGAATGTTCCGAAAGGACGCCGGAAGGCTGTTTTGGCAAAAATGGCCACTTCGAGAGCCATGTTTCTTTAAAAAAATGAAAACTTGCATTGAAAAAGATTTTTCTTTTTCTAAATAAAATCGCCTTAATAAATGTGCAGGATGAGCACAATGTTGAATGAACATTTCTCCTTAATGAATAAAATCCCTTTGGAGCTGAAACTGTGGTGGCAAGACATGGGAACGGAAAATCAGGACTGGGTCAAGGGTTACTTGAAAGATCTTACGGGATTATTGGACATAATTCCCCGAGGCGACGTCATTAGAGTATTGGTCACATATTGGGATCCTGCACACAATGTATTACATCTCCCGGATTTTGAACTCACTCCTACTCTGGAGGACATTGCTTTCTACATAGGGAAGAATGAGGTCCCCTTAAAAGGAAAATACCCGGTATCTCCAAGAACGGTAACGGTACATCATTTTTTGGATTCTTTGAAATTTGCTAGGAATGTCCACAATGAAGATTTAGCCAACGGGTTTTGCTCCTTGAACTTCATCTATAGTAGGTATGGACACATCGGGGGTTTCAACGACTCCACGAACAAGTTATGTAGCAAGTCCAACCGAGCAAAATGGGAGGAGCATCGAAGGTTTGCTTTCTTAGTGGCATTTCTCGGAATTGTCATATTTTCGAGAAAAGATGGGCACATCAGCATAAAGGTTGCCGGGGTAGCGAGCACATTAATAGTACAAGACAATTGTACTCTAGCTCCAATGATTCTAGCTGACATCTACCGTGCTTTGACTGCATGTAAAACTGGAGCCAACTTCTTTGAAGGGTGCAATTAGATTTTGCAGATTTGGTTGATTGAACATCTATGCCATCATCTTTCGTTCTCAAGTTATGGTCCGATTGGACGAACATGTCTGGAAGAATTCTGTACGAGAACAAAAGAAGTCAAATTGCCCGAGTGAGTAAAAGATTGGATTTCATATCTTCGATCATTAACTGATGGCCAGATCGATTGGACATACGATTGGCTACCTCTTGACGAGGTAATATATATGCCAACAGAAGGGTCACCTTTTTTTATCATGGGCTTAAAAAGCATCCAACCTTACGCCCCGTACAAGGCCCTGCGACAGCTGGGTAGATGTCAAGTTATACCGAAAGACGGGGACCTCAGTTCGCAAGCTATAGAAATTGGTCCGGATGGGCAATTCCCGAAAGCAAAGATCCGTCAAATTTAGAATGAGTGCCAAAACCTGAAAGTGAATACTTGTGTGCAAAATAGAGCTCGAAAGGAAGTATCGTCTGGATATTTCACGTGGTATCGACGGGGAGTTGAGCATTAATGGCTCTCGAAAAGACCTCACCTGCAAGATTTGGCAGAGCAGTCTAAGGAAAATCAGAATTGGGCGGCCAAAGAAAAAGAATACAAGGCCAAAATCAGCTTGTTGGAGGAACAATTGAGAAATCTCCGGTTTGAAAGTGGTTTACAGGTAGCATCTGATGAAGGAGAGAAAAAGCAGCTGAAGAAAGAGAAACGAAATATTAAAGGCTCAGGTTGCTCAAATGAAAATTGCATCCGAGACCCCCATTCGCTTAGCCCGGGATGAGAAATTGATTGAGACTCTCCGGCACAAAGTGAATGACTACAGCTTTGACTTGGACAAGGCCGAAAAGGAATTAGTCAGGGCTCGGAAGCAAATAACCAGAGATGCTGAGGAAAGAGCCAAGTTGGTTCGGCAGCTACAAGATTGGCATGAATTTGAGGTAGCTCGGCTAAGAAAGAAAATGGTTTCAGCCACGGTTAAAGGTAACAAGATTATCAAGGATCTCGAAGAAGAGAGAGAGCATTGTTACACA